>SJYT01066515.1:0-15772 GCA_006410635.1 Cephalophus harveyi
AATTTTACAAAGAAAATTTATGAGAAAAAATATACATTATTTTCTGCACTAGAAATTCAAAAAATTAAAATGAAAAAATACACATAATAGTAATTGACAAATTTCTTATTCATTTTCCTTGATTTCAGTTTTCACCAGAAAGTATGCCTGTAAATAATAAAGAAGCTACTGCATCATAAAGTGTTTTCTTTTAAAACTAAGCTTCTATTTGTATTCAGAACATTGCTATAAACTTGATCAGAATCCCGTCATATTCCCTTAATACTTGAAGATTAAAATGCGTTTCAGTTGCACAATACTGGAAGTAATGTGTTACTTGTCATCTAAAGATTATGAAAAGGAAGTTTTTCATATTTATGTATAAATTATATTTTATTTATATTTATACATATAAATTTTGAGGATGAGAATCTCATTTTAAGAATAGAAAAATAAAATAAATATTATAAACTGCTTCTTTTTGATAGAAGGCTAATTTGTATGTTCATAAGACATTGATTTAATGCCTAAGGCAAGAGGATTAAAATATGAATCAATGACAGGCCAGAAGGGAGTAGCGGGATACATTTCAAGTGATGAAAAGGAAAAATCTATAATCAAGAATACCCAGCTAAGCTCTCATTCAGATTTGATGGAGAAATCAGAAGCATTACAGACAAACAAAAGCTAAGAGAATTTAGCACCGCCAAACCAGTTTTACAACAAATGCTAAAGGAACTTCTCTAGGTGGGAAAGAAAAGGCCATAACTAGAACAAGAAAATTATGAATGTGAAAGCTCACAGGTTAAGGCAAACATACAGTAAAGGTAGAAAATTATCTACACAAAAATATAATATCAAAAACAGTGGTCATGAGAGTACAAATGCAGAATATTGGAACTGTATCTGCAATTAAGAGACTTAAAACAATATTGTTTACATATAGACTGCTACATCAAAACATGGTAATTGCAGATAAGAATCTACAATAGATAGACAAAAAAAAAAAAAAGCAATCCAAACACAACACTAAAGATAGTCATTAAATCAGAAGAGAATAAAAGAGGAAGTGAAGGAAAAGACCTACAAAAACAATCCCAATACAATTCACAAAATGGAAATAAGGACATACATATCAATAATTACTTTAAATATAAATTAATTAAAAGCCCCAATCAAAAGAATTAAATCAGAAGAGAATAAAAGAGGAAGTGAAGGAAAAGACCTACAAAAACAATCCCAATACAATTCACAAAATGGAAATAAGGACATACATATCAATAATTACTTTAAATATAAATTAATTAAAAGCCCCAATCAAAAGACAGACTGGCTGAATGAATACAAAAACAGGACTCATAAACAAGCTGTCTAGAAGAGACCCACTTCAGATCTAGGGACACTTACGGGCTGAAAGTGAGGGAATGGAAAAAGGTATTCCATGCAAATGGAAATCAAAAGAAAACTGGAGTAGCAAAACTCAGATAAGACAAAACAAACTAAAATACTTACAAGAGACAAAGGACACTTCATAATGATCAAGGGATCAATCCAAGAAGAAAATAAAACTGTAAATATATATGTACTCAACATAGGAGCACCTTAAAATATAAGGCAAATGCCAACAGCCCTTAAAGGAGGAATTGACAGTAATACAATAATAGTGGGGAATTTAAAATCCCACTTACAACAACAGACAGATCACCCAGACAGAAAATCAAAAAGGAAACACAAGCCTTAAATGACATATTAAACCAAATGAATTTAAGTGGTATTTATAGAGCATTCCATCTGAAAGCAGCAGAATATACATTTTCCTCAAGTGCACACAGAGCATTCTATAGGATAGGTCACAGGCTGGGTCATAAAGCAGGTTTTGATAAATTTAAGAAAACAGAAATCGCATCAAGCATCTTTTCTAACCACAACACTATGAGATTAGAAATTGATTATAAGAAAAATAAATAACTAGAAAACACAAACACATGAAGGTTATCACTCTAGATATTTTTGGTAATGGTATGACTCAAGAAAGAAATATTTTTCCAATTTTCAAAAGTTTTATGTGATTCACAGTATGTAATAAAAGCAGAATTAGTTTCAAACAAAACAAAACAAAAACCAATGGATCAATGAAGGTATCAAAGAGGAAATGAAAAAATACCTAGAGATAAATGACAACAAAAATATGACAATCCAAACCCAATGCTATTATGAACCCAATCACTATGAACAAAGCTAGTGGAGGTGATGGAATTCCAGTTGAGCTATTTCAAATCCTGAAAGATGACACTGTGGAAGTGCTGCACTCAATATGCCAGCAAATTTGGAAAACTCAGCAGTGGCCACAAGACTGGAAAAGGTCAGTTTTCATTCCAATCTCAAAGAAAGACAATGCCAAAGAATGCTCAGACTACCACACAATTGCACTCATCTCACACGCTAGTAAAGTAATGCTCAAAATTCTCCAAGCCAGGCTTCAGCGATATGTGAACCGTGAACTTCCAGATGTTCAAGCTGGTTTTAGAAAAGTCAGAGGAACCAGAGATCAAATTGCCAACATCTGCTGGATCATTGAAAAAGCAAGAGAGTTCCAGAAAAACATCTATTTCTGCTTTATTGACGATGCCAAAGCCTTTGACTGTGTGGATCACAATAAACTGTGGAAAATTCTGAAAGAGATGGGGATACCAGGCCACCTAACCTGCCTCTTGAGAAATGGATGGCGTCACGGACTCAATGGATGTGAGTCTGAGTGAACTCTGGGAGTTGGTGATGGACAGGGAGGCCTGGCGTGCTGTGATTCATGGGGTCGCAAAGAGTCAGACACGACTGAGTGACTGAACTGAACTACTGAAACCCAATGTGATGCAGCAAAAGCAGCTCTAAGAGGGAAGTTTATAGCAATACAATCCTACTTCAGGAAACAAGAAAAATCCCCAGAGAATAACTTAGTCTTAAAGCTAAAAAAACTAGAGAAAGAGGAAGGAAGAAAATTTAAAGTTAGCAGAAGGAAAGAAATCATAAAGATAGAAACAGAAATAAATAAAATAGAGACAAACAAAACAACAGAAAAGATCAATGAAACTGAAAGCTGGTTCTTTGAAAAGATTCATAAGATAAACAAAATTAAGAAATCTTTAGCCAGACTCATCAAGAAAAAAACAGAGAGTGCTCAAATCAATAAAATTAGAAATGAAAAAGAAGTTACAATGGACATAACAGAAATACAAATGATCATAAGAGAAATACAAATGATCACAAGCAACCATATGCCAATAAAATGGACAACCTAGGAGAAAAGGACAAATACTGAGAAAGGTACAACCTTCCGAAAGTGAACCATAAAAAGATGGAAAATATGAACAGGCCAATTACAAGTACTGAAATGGAAACTATGATTTAAAAACTCCCAATGAACAAAAGTCGAAGACCAGATGTCCTCACAGGCAAATTCTATCAAATATTTAGAGAAGAATTTATACTTATCCTTTTGAAACTCTTCCAAAAAACTGCAGAGGAAGGAGTACTCCCAATCTCATTCTATGTGGCACTGTCACCCTGATATGAAAGCCAAAGAAAGATGCCACAAAAAACCCCACAAAATTATAGGTCAGTATCCCAAGTGGCATTAGTGGTAAAGAACCTGCCTGCCAATGCAGGATATGTAAGAGATGTGGGTTCCATCCCTGAGTTAGGAAGATCCACTGAAGAAGGAAATGGCAACCTACTACAGTATTCTTACCTGGAAAACATCATGGACAGAGGGGCCTGGCGGGCTGCACTCCACGGGGTCACAGAGAGTCAGACACAACTGAAGCATGTTAGCACACATCACTAATGAATACAGATGCAAAAATCCTCAACAAAATACTAGCAAGTCAAATCCAACAATACATTATAAGGATCATACACCATGATCAAGTGGGATTTATCTAAGGAATGCAAGGATTCTCTAATATTCACAGATCAATCAGTGTGATATACCACAGAAACAAACAGAAGAATAAAAATAATATGATCATCTGAATAGCTGCACAGAAAGCTTTGAAAAAATCCCAAACTGATTTACTTATTTAATTTTTTGGCCAAGTCACAAAGCATGTGGGATCTTTGTTTCCTGACCATGGATTGAACTTGCATCCCCTGCATTGGGAGCATGGAGTCTTAACCACTGGACTACCAAGGAGTTCTTCCAAAACTCATTTATGATAAAAACCTGTCTAGAAAGTTGGCATAGAGGAAAATGATGCCAACATAATAAAAGCCATATATGACAAACCCACAGCTACTATCATACTCAATGGTGAAAACTGAAAGCGCTTCCTGTAACATCAGAAATGAGACAAGATTGTCCACTCTAGCCACTTTTATTCAAAACAGTTTAGGAAGTCCTGGCCACGGAAATCACAGAAGAAGAAAAAATGCAAGGAATTCAAATAGGAAAAGAACACATAAAACTGTCACTGTTTGAAGATGACATGATATTATACACAGAAAATTCTAAAGATACCATCACAAAACTACTAGAGCTCATCGATGAATTTGGTAAACTTTCAGGATACAAAATTAAAATTCAGAAATCTCTTGCAATATAAAATAAAATTTAAAAAGATGAACCAATGAGATACTAGAGCTCATTCTTTCAAGGAGCTTACATTATAATCTGATAGACACATATATATGCATATACATGTATATAAGTGTTTGTATCTGTTTATAACTATATATGTCAAATTTTTTAAGCTCTTAGATACCTTTTCAGATTTAATTGTTTCACTTCCTAACCAAGCTTCTCTGAAACCTGACAGAATGTACTACCTCCATTTCTTCACCTTCTACTCACTTTTCAGTTCAGTTCAGTTCAGTATCTCAGTCGTGTCCGACTCCTTGCAACCCCATGAATCGCAGCACGCCAGGCCTCCCTGTCCATCACCATCTCTCGGAGTTCACTCAGACTCACATCCATCAAGTCGGTGATGCCATCCAGCCATCTCATCCTCTCTCGTCCCCTTCTCCTCCTGCCCCCAACCCCTCCCAGCATCAGAGTCTTCCAATGAGTCAACTCTTCGCATCAGGTGGCCAAAGTACTGGAGTTTCAGCTTCAGCATCATTCCCTCAGAATGATCTCCTTCAGAATGGACTGGTTGGATCTCCTTGCAGTCCAAGGGACTCTCAAGAGTCTTCTACAACACCACTGTTCAAAAGCATCAATTCTTCGGTGCTTAGCTTTCTTCACAGTCCATCTCTCACATCCATACATGACCACAGGAAAAACCATAGCCTTGACTAGATGGACCTTTGTTGGCAAAGTAATGTCTCTGCTTTTCAATATGCTACTCACTTTTAAACCCAGTCAAATCTAGTCCTCTTGGACAAGTCCTCACATCATGTCACCAATAAATTACATGGTAGGAAATCTAAAGGATACTTTTCAGTTCTCCTCTGACTTTACCTCTTAACAGCATTTAACACAGTTGACCATTTGCTGTGTCTTAAAACATGCTCTTAGCTTTTTTCCTTTTTCACTACTCTTTCATATTCTGCAGACATTTGTGTCTAACCAGAACTTAGTGTTTCTCAGGGGTCTACCCTACTGTGCAACAGAACTTTCTGCAATGATGGAAATGTTTACACACACACACACACACACACACACACACACACACACATATATATATATATATAATATTATTATGGTTGCTACTAACCACATACGGGCTTCCCTGGTGACTCAGTGGTAAAGAATCTACCTGTTAATGCAGGAGATGCAGGTTTGATCCCTGGGGGTCAGGAAAATCCCCTGGGGAAGGAAATGGCAACACATTCCAGTATTCTTTCTTGGGAAAATCCCATGGACAGAGGAGCCTGGTGGGCCACGTCCATGGGGTTGCAAAACAGACACCACTTAGTGATTAAACAATATCAATCAACCACATATGGCTGTTGAGCATTTGGAATGTGGCCAGTAAGTGTGATGCAGTCTTAATTAATTTAAATCTGAAGAGCCATTTGACCCTAATGGCTACGATACTGGACAACACAGCTTTAAAGAAAGCCTCCTTTTCTTTCTTCTCCTTATAACTGATCTTTTTGCTTATAGTTTCCAAATTTATATCTCAAGATCTAAAACATATTTAAACCTCCATATTTAGAAATGGCATCAAAATTTGCCCAGATGCTCCATATAGAAATTTTACACTTCAACAACAATACAGGTTAACTAATCTTTTTTTTTCAATTCTTTAAAAATCCAAGCTCCAATTAAAATAAATAAGTTTATATAAAAAAAAATCCAAGCTCCTTTCTCCCTGAAGGCTGCTTCTCCTGTTTTCATCTCCAGTTATTTAAAAGCTACTTCTCCTCATCCTTCAGGGCTCTTATCTAAAGTAAGTTTGTCCCTCTAGTACTGATACTCTCCATAAGATTATTTTTTCATAGCACTTTCATAATTTATATTGTCAATTTCTATCTTTAATCTGTTTTTCCAACTTGGTCATAAGATCTATGAATTCAGGGATCATGTCCATCCTGCTACCATTATTTTCACAATGTTAAAATAAATATTTATTGATACATGATTGCATAAGTAATCAATTCATTCCTCAAGTTCAGAAATAGGACATTATTTTTATCTACAATATCACTTTATTAATTTGAAAGGATATTTTAATTATTATTTGATTCCCAAAGGTTCATACTAAATTATCCAAATTTTTTCTTGTGCTAATCAGGTGGTAGGTAACCCATTAGCAGGTAATGTTTACTTTTGTAGATCCTATAAAGAAGTTAATAAGTATACTTTAAAACACACATATGACACTATAATGTTGTTTACTTAAATCACATTATATGGGTTAATCCTGCTAACTCAACCTCAAGTAATACCTGCTTTCAGGCAGACAACAACAATGGGCAAGAATTTATCTCTCCAAATAAGTTTATCATGCTGATAAGAATGCACAAATTCAAAAAAGGATAGAAGTGTACTATGAAAAGTGTACTGTCTACAATGTCACCAAGCCACTCAATTTCACCTACCCCTCCCCAATAATAATGGGTATTAACAGTGTTTCTGTGTATCCTTCCAGAATATTTTATGCACATACCCTTGTTATCTGCCTTTTCCAGATCTGGAATGAACCATTTCTTCAAGGATCCCTAGTTGTTTTTCATGTAAAATGACAATTTAAGAGCATAATCTGGGCACTAAGGACTTTCATTCCTATTAATCTTTTTTTTTTCTAGGATTTTTTCATTTGACATAGCTAGGAAATAATTGTTTTTTTAATATTTATATTTTTATTTATTTACTAATTTATTTGGCTGCACTGGGTCTTAGTTGTGCTAAGCAGGATCTTTAATTGCAGCATTTGGTATCTAGCTCTCTGACCAGGGATTGAACATGGGCCTCCTGCTTTAGGAGCTCAGTGTCTCAGCCACTGGACCACCAGGGAAGTCCCAACTGCTTTATTCTTAAAGAGAAATTTTGTGACCCCACGGACTGAAGCAGCCAGTCTTTCCTGTCCATCACCAACTCCTGGAGCTTGCTCTAACTCATGACCATCAAGTCAGTAATCCCATCCAATTATTCTGTCATCCTCTGTCATCCCCTTTTCCTCCTGCCTTCAATCTTTCCCAGCATCAGGGTCTTTCCAATGAGTCAGTTCTTCCCATCTGGTGGCAGGGAATTCCAAAAATATTGGAGTTTCAGCTTCAGCATCAGTCCTTCCAATGAATATTAATGACTCCTTTCCTTTAGGGTTGACTGGTTTGATCTTCTTGCAGTCCATGGGACTTTCAAGTGTCTTCTCCAACACCACAGTTCAAAAGCATCAATTCTTTGGTGCTCAGCTTTCTTTAAAATCCAATTCTCACATCCATTCATGACCACTGGAAAAACTTGACTAGATGGACCTTTGTTGACAAAGTGATGTCTCTGCTTTTTAATGCTGTCTAGGTTGGTCGTAACTTTCCTTCCAAGGAGTAAGCATCTTTTAATTTCTATCTCTTGAAGAATTTTCCAGTTTTTTGTGATCCACACAGTCAAAGGCTTTAGTGTAGGCAATAAAGCAGAAGTAGATGTTTTTCTGGAACTCTCTTGCTTTTTTGATGGCTTGGAGAATTTTGAGTATTACTTTGTTAGTGTGTGAGATGCGTGCAATCATGTGGTAGTTTGAACATTTTTTGGCATTGCCTTTCTTTGGGATTGGAATGAAAACTGACCTTTTCCAGTTCTGTGGCCATGGCTGAGTTTTCCAAATTTGCTTGCATATTGAGTACAGCACTTTCACAGCATCATCTTTTAGGATTTGAAATAGCACAACTGAAATTCCATCGCCTCCACTAACTTTGTTCATAGTGATGCTTCCTAAAGTCCCCTTGATTTCACATTCCAGGATGTCTGGCTCTAGGTAAGTGATCACACCATCATGGTTATCTGGGTTATTAAGCTATTTTTTGTACAGTTCTTCTGTGTAGTCTTGCCACCTCTTCTTAATATCTTCTGTTATGTCCACACCATTTCTGTCCATTCTTGTGCCCATCTTAGCATGAAATGTTCCCTTAGTATCTCTAATTTTCTTGAAGAGATCTCTAGTCTTTCCCATTCTATTGTTTTCCTCTAATTATTTGCACTGATCACTGAGGAAGGCTTTCTTTCTTTTTTTTAATATAAATTTATTTATTTTAATTGGAGGCTAATTACTTTACAATATTGTATTGGTTCTTATCTCTCCTTGCTGTTCTTTGGAACGCTGCATTCAGATGGGTATATCTTTCCTTTTCTCCTCTGCCTTTAGCTTCTCTTCTTTTCTCAGCTATTTGTAAGGCATCCTCAGATAACCATTTTGCATTTTTGCATTTCTTTTCCTTGGGGATGGTCTTGATCACTGCCTCCTGTACAATGTCACAAACCTCTGTCCATAGATCTTCAGGCACTCTACCAGATCTAATCCCTTGAATCTACTTGTCACTTCCATTGTATAATTGTAAGGGATTTGATTTAAGTCATACCTGAATGTTCTAGTGGTTTTCCCTACTTTCTTCAATTTAAGTCTGAATTTGGTATAAGGAGTTCATGATCTGAGCCACAGTCAGCTCCTGGTCTTCTTTTTTGCTGACTGTATAGAGCTTCTCCATCTTTGGAGGCAAAGAATATAATCCATCTGATTTTGGTATTGACCATCTGGTGATGTCCATATGTAGAGTCTTCTCTTGTGTTGTTGGTAGTGGGTGTTTGCTAAGACCAGTGTGTTCTCTTGGCAAAACTCTGTTAGCCTTTACCCTGTTTACTTTTGTACTGCAAAGCCAAATTTGCCTGTTACTCCAGGTGTTTCTTGACTTCCTACTTTTGCATTTCAGTCCCCTTTAATGAAGAGGACATCTTTTTTGGGTGTCAGTTCTAGAAGGTCTTGTAGGTCTTCATAGGACCTGTGTCACTAGGGAGGTGCATTCTAGCTTCTGTGTTTTCAGGTCACTTGGAGTACTTCCTGTCTATGTGATGATGCCACCAATTCCATACGTTTTTGAGATTTAATTTATTTTAAATTTTAGAGCTGTTTTAAAAAATTTTACTGTATTAAAAGTTATTTTTATTATGGTTTCTTGCTTTTGTGTCATCCCTGAGCATCTTCCACATTTTAAGAATATATATTTAAAAATATTCCTTCATTTTTTTCCCCTTACACTTCTGTGATTTTATTCTCCAAACATTTATAACTTTGATCTGTGTGGAATTATGGTAAAGTAGGAATCTATTTTATTTCGTCCACATGGATACCTAGTTTATTTTACTTAATAATCCATCTTTTCCTGATAAATTAGAAATATCACCATTGCTAACGGTGCAGACTCATAACAGGAATTTCTAGTGGCAGGAGAGTTAGTGACAATGGCTGAGAGTATCTGCTGGCAATGGCACTACTAGTAGTAGTACCTCAAGTAGACTATTCCTGTAGTAGAATCTTACCTATGTTGCATCCTTTGTTTTCTGTCCAACCTGGATCCTCTGGGTTTAACACAGATTAAGAGTCACTTGAATTTTTTTCTAATATATTTTGTGTTGTTTTTAATCAAAGTAGTTTGAACTGTTTACAGCCAAGAAGCCCAACTTATACAATATGATTTTTTCCCCACAATTCAGCAGTGAACATTCCCAAAACTGCAGCCTCTGGGTCTCTGCTCTACATTCTGTAGCTGAAACTCATGCCCACAATTATAATTACCAGAACTTTTACTTACTATCTTTAGTAATTGACTCCTAATATTTATCACTCACCATGAGCTCATCTTAACTCATTATATGTATATACATACACACACATTTATTTATTTAATAGGGTAAATATATGTAAGTTGGTTTTCCTAATATTTAAAACTTTTAAGTTTTATTTTAAAATAATATTCTGAAGCTTTAAAAGACAGCATGGGGTGTTAAAGGCAAAGGAAACAAGCAGAATGATATGGCTAGAAATAACACAGGAGAAATGGCAGGAAATAAGGCTGGTTTAGGTGACAAAGGTAAAATCACCATTTTTTATGTTAGAGAGTTACTATTTAAGAATATGACACAGGGTATCTTCCCAACCCAGGAATCAAACCCAGGTCTCCTGCACTTCAGACAGATTCTTCACCATCTGAACCACCAGGGAAGTCCATGAATACTGGAGTGGATAGCATACCCCTTCTCCAGGGGATCTTTCCAACCCAGGAATCTAACCAAGGTCTCCTGCGTTGCAGGAGGATTCTTTACCAGCTGTGCTACCAGGGAATATAATACCAGGGAATTTAAGAATATGGACAGGGACTTCTCCAGTGGAACACTGGTTAATAATCTACATGCCAATGCAGGCGACACAGGTTTGATCCCTGATCCAAGAAATAAGATCCCACATGCAAAGGGGCAACTAAGCCTATGTGCCACAACTCTGGGCCCACGACCTGGAGCCTGCAAGTCACAACTACTGAAGCCCACATGTCTTAAAGCCCATGATCCACAACAAAAGAAACAACTGCAATAAGCCTGCACACTGCAACTAGAGAGTAGTTGACCTGCTTGCCACAACTTGAGAAGGCTCGTGTGTAGCAATGAAAAGCCTGTGTACCAGAAGGAAGACCCAGCACAGCCAAAAATAAACACTAAAAAAAAAAAAATTTAAAGAATATTGACAATAAGTAACCAGTGAATAATTTCAAGTAGTTAGTGAACTGATTAGATTTCTGTTAGAAAAATCACTCTGGTAGCACTGAAGTGCACAAGACATGAAATATTTTTCCCTTTTTTTACAAAGCCCTTTTATCCAAATAGATTTAGGGCCTTACTACACATTTTAAATAGTGTTCCACAAATTACTAACCAAAAGCTGTAATTTAGAACCATCTACACAGCATGGGTTCCNCTGTTAGAAAAATCACTCTGGTAGCACTGAAGTGCACAAGACATGAAATATTTTTCCCTTTTTTTACAAAGCCCTTTTATCCAAATAGATTTAGGGCCTTACTACACATTTTAAATAGTGTTCCACAAATTACTAACCAAAAGCTGTAATTTAGAACCATCTACACAGCATGGGTTCCAATTAATTTATAAAATTAACTGTATGAGGTCACAGATAATATGAACACAAGATTGTTTAATAAGTGTCACTTTGAAAATGACAGACAACAAATATGTTTTCTAATCAAATCAAATAATTAACTAAATTATCATTTGTCATTAATTACTTATTTATGATGTACAACTTGATAAGCAGTTAAAAGTTTGCATTTAGAAAATTATTATACATTTGCAATACATACAGGTTATGTATCATATCTGTCTCTTATACACATCTAGATAAGCTTTGATTTAAAGACAGCAATTTTTCTGACAGAAATATAATCATTTACTACTCAAAATTATTCACTGGTCATATACTATCTATATTCTTTAAAAAAAGCTTTTAAAGATACATATTTTAAACTATAAACAAACAAATTCAGTTGACTTTAAAAAGTACTTTGGTTTATTCAGATTCTGTGCTGTAAGGCAGCTAAACTTATACTTAATGAACTAAATAAAAGACATATTTGTGATATTTTTAAGTAAGTTATGCCCTATTCTTTTAAGTAAACTCTGTTGTGTTGTTAGCCTACGGTTCATTGAGAAAATGACTCTCTTGCTGTGTTGTTTTACTAAAGAAATCCATCTTATCTATTTGAAATGTTAACTATGTTAGAAAATTATATTAATGTCATACTTTCCAAATTTTTGAAAAGTCATAAAACATGATGCCTCCAGGAGATAATCTACAGTTATGGTTAATTACTTCAAATGTAAGAACTCAAAGAAAATGACTCTCTTGCTGTGTTGTTTTACTAAAGAAATCCATCTTATCTATTTGAAATGTTAACTATGTTAGAAAATTATATTAATGTCATACTTTCCAAATTTTTGAAAAGTCATAAAACATGATGCCTCCAGGAGATAATCTACAGTTATGGTTAATTACTTCAAATGTAAGAACTCACCATGAACTAACAGGTATTTTTATCCTTTTTTTCCCATTTTTTTTGGATCTAGTTTTCCAAAAACTACTAAAAAATAAAACAGAAACCCAGAGCAGTTTATAGTTACTAGTAGTTTTTTACTTATTTTCTATCTCCTTATGCTATATACAAGTTTGACTCAGATAAATGTTTTTCTATTTCTAAACTTCTAAACACAACATGGAGTTACATAGAGCAGGACTCACTGGTCCACTGGATTTTCAGAATTAGCCAATTTTCACACAGAATTTTCATGTTACTACCCTAAAAACAGATTCAGATTAAGAATGGGTTTTACACTGTTGTTAGTCAGTATGCAAAGACCCAGAGATCAGAAAGACCTTTGAAGTAGAGATGGTAATCAGGGAAATTCTAAGAAGCAGGAGGGGAAAGGTAATCCAGACAGGCTATTAGAGAAATTTGGTAGTCTATAGATAGTCTAAGTTCCATTCAATAGTCTAAGTTCCATTCAATAGGCAAAGCGTGACTCAAAGTAATATGAAGTAATCTAATAATAGGCAATAGGAAGGAGTACAGGTGACCAGGAAGCTGAACAGAATGTTACTGAATTCAACCTTTAAGGAACCATGAAAGGCAAAATCTGAGTATTCAAAACATCACTTTGTAAACTGGAAGGAACTAGGATAATGTGCAAGAAAACAAAGCACAGATCCATTTATAGATGAAAACACAAAGATTCAACTGCTAGAGATAGATATAAAAAGGGGCTTGACAGAGGTCAAAGCAAGAGTTTAATTACTACAATCAACATACAAAGAAACTGTAATGCCAAGAAATGAGTTGGTGCTAAGATCATAAAATCCTGACCTTGAGTTCTTTTCAGTGAAGTGAAGTGAAGTCACTCAGTCATGTCCGACTCTTTGCGACCCCATGGACTGTAGCCTATCAGGCTCCTCTGTCCATGGAATTTTCCAGGCAAGAGTGCTGGAGTGGATTGCCATTTCCTTCTATAAGTTCTTAAATATATAAATGTTTCCAGTAACTAGAAAAGGGCTAAACTTAAATGTGGTATCAAGAGAAACTCAAGTTGTGAATCAGGCTAAAGTCTATATCTTAAAGAAGACATACAGATGGCTAACAAACACATGAAAAGCTGCTCAACATCACTCATTATCAGAGAAAGGCAAATCAAGACCACAATGAGGTACCATTTCACGCCAGTCAGAATGGCTGCTATCCAAAAGTCTACAAGCAATAAATGCTGGAGAGGATATGGAGAAAAGGGAACCTTCTTACACTGTTGGTGGGAATGCAAACTAGTACAGCCACTATGGAGAACAATGTGGAGATTCCTTAAAAAACTGGAAATAGAACTGCCATATGACCCAGCAATCCCACTGCTGGGCATACACACGGAAGAAACCAGAATTGAAAGAGACACAGGTACCCCAATGTTCATCGTAGCACTGTTTATAATAGCCAGGACATGGAAGCAACCTAGATGTCCATCAGCAGACAAATGGATAAGAAAGCTGTGGTACATATACACAATGGAATATTACTCAGTTCAGTTCAGTTCAGTCGCTCAGTCGTGTCCGACTCTTTGCGACCCCATGAACTGCAGCACGCCAGGCCTCCCTGTTCATCACCATCTCCCGGAGTTCACTCAGACTCACGTCCATCGAGTCCGTGATGCCATCCAGCCATCTCATCCTCGGTCGTCCCCTTCTCTTCCTGCCCCCAATCCCTCCCAGCATCACAGTCTTTTCCATATTACTAAGCCATTAAAAAGAATACATTTGAATCAGTTCTAATGAGGTGGATGAAACTGGAGCCTATTATAAGAGTGAAGTAAGCCAGAAAGAAAAACACCAATACAGTATATTAATGCATATATATGGAATTTAGAAAGATGGTAATGATAACCCTGTATGTGAGACAGCAAAAGAGACACAAATGTATAGAACAATCTTTTGGACTCTGTGGGAGAGGGCATGGGCAGGATGATATGGGAGAATGGCATTGAAACATGTAAAATATCATACGTGAAACGAATTGCCAGTCCAGGTTTGATGCATGATACAGGGTGCTCGGGGATGGTGCACTGGGATGACCCAGAGGGATGGGATGGGAGGGAGGTGGGGGGGAGTTCAGGATGGGGAACACATGTACACTCACGGCGGATTCAAGTCAATGTATGGCAAAACCAATACAATATTGTAAAGTAAAATGAATAATTAAAAAAATTGAAGGTCATTAAAAAAAAAAAAAACTAATTCAAATTCTATTGTTGTAGCTGTCACTCCATAATTCAAGCCTTAAGCAGACTGCTTCCTCTGCCTGAAAAAATTTAGCTGAAATAGAATTAAGGACACAGGTTACCAATGAAACTCTGCAATTCTCCAGCACCAGTTCAGTTCAGTTCAGTTGTTCAGTCGTGTCCAACTCTTTGCGACCCCATGGACTGCAGCACACCAGGCTTCCCAGTCCATCACCGACTCCCAGAGCCTACTCAAACTCATGTCCATTGAGTCGGTGATGCCATCCAACCATCTCATCCTCTGTCATCCCCTTCTCCTCCCACCTTCAATATTTCCCAGCATCCAGGTCTTTTCCAGTGAGTCAGTTCTTTGCATCAGGGGGCCAAAGTATTGGAGTTTCAGCTTCAGCATCAGTCCTTCCAATGAATATTCAGAGCTGATTTCCTTTAGGATGGACTGGTTGGATCTCCTGTTGTCCAGGGGACTCTCAAGAGTCTTTTCCAACACCACTGTTCAAAAGCATCAATTCTTTGGCACTCAGCTTTCTTTATAGTCCAGCTCTCACATCCATACATGACTACTAGAAATACCACAGTTTTGACTAAATTGACCTTTGTTGGTAAAGTAACATCTCTGCTCTTTAATATGCTGTCTAGGTTGGTCATAACTTTTCTTCCAAGGAGCAAACATCTTTTTATCTCATGGCTGAAGTCACCATATGCAGTGATTTTGGAGCCCCCTAAAATAAAGCCTGTCACTGTTTCCACTGTTTCTTCATCTATTTGCTATGAAGTGATGGGACCGGATGCCATGATCTTAGTTTTCTGAATGTTGAGTTTTAAGCCAACTTTTTCACTCTCCACTTTCACTTTCATCAAGGGGCTCTTTAGTTCTTCTTTGTTTTCTGCCATAAATGTGGTGTCATCTGCATATCTGAGGTGACTAATATTTCTCCTGGCCATCTTGATTCCAGCATCAGTTCAGTTCAGTTCAGTCCCTCAGTCGTGTCTGACTCTTTGCGAACCCATGAATCGCAGCACGCC
>SJYT01066517.1:3882-41071 GCA_006410635.1 Cephalophus harveyi
CGGCCACTGGCATCAGGGTCGCCTGATTCCCACTCCCCGGCTCCTCGTGAGAAGCCCTGGAGGGTGGGAGAAGAGCAGAGTCTTCTAGCAAGTCTTTCCGCAGGGAGGAGCCTTCCAAGCGCAGCCCCTCTCCAAGGGGGCGGGTGGGGGGCAGTCACAGGGTGAACTGAGAACAGAGGACATTTCCCATTTCGTCAAGGAGGGGCCAGCGGGGTGTCAGCGCTCTCACCATCCACCCCGGAGCCGGATCCAGTGTTAGACTCTTCCGTCTCCGAGCGCATTTACTGAACAAGCGTGGGGAGACCTGGATTTAGATCCTGGCTCTGCAGTGGGGTCCTGGGCAGGCCACTGCACGTCTCTGCTCTCAGGGTCCCCATCTGCGTGTGCCCCCAAGTCCCTAAGGACCTCCCCCTGGTGGCCCAGAGGGTAAAGAATCCCCCTGCAAGGCGGGAGACCCGGGTTCGATCCCTGGGTCGGGAAGATCCCCNAGATCCTGGCTCTGCAGTGGGGTCCTGGGCAGGCCACTGCACGTCTCTGCTCTCAGGGTCCCCATCTGCGTGTGCCCCCAAGTCCCTAAGGACCTCCCCCTGGTGGCCCAGAGGGTAAAGAATCCCCCTGCAAGGCGGGAGACCCGGGTTCGATCCCTGGGTCGGGAAGATCCCCTGGAGAAGGAAATGGCAACCCACGCCAGTATTCTTGCCTGGAGAATCCCATGGACAACAGAGCCTGGCGGGCTACAGTCCATGGGGTCGCAAAGAGTGGGACACGACTGCGCGACTTCACTTTCACTTTCCGAGTCCATAAGCTCTATTGTTCCCTGAGCCTATGAAGTTCTGCGATGTGGAAAAGGCAGACCGCTGGCCCACCCCCTGCCCGTGTGCCTCCATTCACCCTCCCTCAGATGTCTATGGCTTGGCAGCCTTGCTCTGCGCCAGGCACGTGGGGATGCCACAGGGGATCAGCACTGCCTCAAGGAGCTTCCAGGGAAACCGGATACACAGCGTGGTGCACGGTGTGGTGCAGACGGCTGCTGGCAAGAGCCGTCAGGGTGAGGGAGGGGGGCGGCAACGGTGGTTGCCTCTGGGAGGGAAATGGGGCAACTGGAGGCGCAGTGAGGGGACTCCCTTTTCACTATATGATCTTGTCTACTTTCAGAAGTTTTGCCATGTGTGTGCATTGGGTGTTTTGGTTTTTTTTTTTTTAATCTTTTAAAAAGAAAAATTTGCTTGAAAATAAAATGAAAGAAAAAGAAAACCCTATGGGAGTCCAGTGAGGGTGGCCTGGGGGAGATGTCCAGAAAGGGTGAGATTGAAGCTGCTTTCTGAAAGATCGGTAGGAGCTGGCCAAGCAGAGCAGGCTGGCGGGGCACCCAGGTGGCAGGCCGTATGCTGACAACATGCCCGGTGCGGGGAAGTGATGACATCAGAAGGTTGGGGGGGCGGGTCAGGCCAGGGGACCTGGCTGGGGTGAGATCACAGATCACAGAGGCCTAACTCCGGATAGGAAGTGGGGATTGTAATATGTAGGTAAAGGGAGCCTGTGGGGTTTACATCAAGGGAAGGTCCCCAGTGGGCAGAACACCCAGACAGGCCTTTCAGGGGGAGAACTAGACTGAGGTAGCAGCCAGAATGTTGCTCAGATGCCCGGGGTGTCGCACACAGAATCCCACCCACGAGGGCCTGGTCTCCTGGAGTGCTGGGCCGCAGGCCACAGTCACTGCTTGCTTGCGGTTTGGGAATGCAAAAGAGAGGAGCATTGCTGGATGGCAGGTGTATTTTACAGAAGGCTTAACTTCTGAATCCTTCTGGGCTTGGAGAGAAAAACACTGCCTCCTCTGAGCCCACCCAGATTGCAGGTGGGAGCAGACAGGACAGAACCGAGGTGCCCATCCTTGACAGACCCAGACCAAAATGGACCAGAATCATAGTCCCAAGAGGTCATGATTTTCATGCCACGGGGGCTGTTTGTATGAATGTCTTCCTCCCTCTTGTGGTTTTTCTTTCTCCCTCTGTCTGTCATTCTAACCTAGTCTGCCCACCACATCCTCACCTCCCTCAGCCCCTGCTCCCAGCCATGCTTCCCAGGGCCTCCATCTGGCTGAGCAGGAGAGTTTGGGCCAGAGTCTGGAGCACCAGGGGATCCAGTGAGCCATCCCACTGGGTATCACTCACTCCGGGCACCAGTGGGCAGCAAGTTCTGGGTGCCTGCCTTCCCACCCCAACCCCCACCCCACCTTTCCCAGGACTGGCCAGGCCCACTCACGCTCTCTGCCTTCCAGATCCTGCCGAGTCGATCCCCACCATCTTGGACGGCTTCCACTCCCAGGAAGTGTGGGCTGGCCACACCATGGAGCTGCCCTGCACCGCCTCCGGTTACCCCATCCCTGCCATCCGCTGGCTCAAGGATGGCCGACCCCTCCCAGCCGACAGCCGCTGGACCAAGCGCATCACGGGGCTGACCATCAGTGACCTGCGGACCGAGGACAGTGGCACCTACATTTGTGAAGTCACCAACACCTTTGGCTCGGCAGAGGTCACAGGCACCCTCACGGTCATTGGTGAGTGGGGGAGCTCCTCTTCCAGCCCCAGTAAGCTTTGAGAGCACTGCCTCTGGTGGGGAGGGACATGAGGGCAGCCCAATGCTTCTGGCTGGCCACAGAGATGATCCCCTTGTTGGGAAGGCAGGTTGGTGCCCTGAGAAAAGCACTGGTTTTGAAATCAGAAGACCTGCCTTTTAGTTCTGATGTCATCAGATAGTAACTGACCTGGGGGAAATCATATAACCATGAGCATCACCTCTGTGCCCTTTTCTGTCGAAGAGGATAACAACACTGCCCCTCCTACCTCCTAGAGGTCACGAGGGTCATAGGGAACAATGACGGTGATGTGACAAGCTCATGGGGCTTCTCAGCTTCTTGGGAGGAGGCAGTGTCTATACTAAAGGGAACGACGCTGATGTGAATCTAGTAGAGGACATATGAACCCGTCAGAGGCAACATTCAGAGTATTTAGGGATAACTTCTAGGGAGACACTGGGGTAAACACCCAGGGCAGCCTTTCCAGGACCTGACAGTTGGGCATGAACTCTTGTCCTTCCTGTTCCTCCTGCCATTCCAGAGCCCCAGGGTCCAGGGGGCACACATGGAGAGCAGGAGGCCTTCACGGACCCCTGCTGCTGCTGAGCGCCTGGAAGGGCAGAGGGGCTGAGATCGGGGTGGGCGGGGGGAAACCCCTGGAGGGGAAGTGATGAGATCCGGAGCATTCTTCCCCCACCCCACCTCATCTCTCTCTAGGGTTCCCTGCTCTTGGGGCTTCAGGGAAGGTGTTGGCAGCAGAGGGGCTGAGACTTTGAGACCCGGTGGGATCTCAGTTCTGTGGGGCAGCAAGAGCCTGAGTCCATGAACTCTGAACCTAATGACATCATGGGGGATTCAACGTGGGCAGTGGAAAGAGGCTGTCCAGAGGTGGTCCCATCCCCATCCCCCACCTCTGCCACTGAGATTGACCAAAGAGGCTCTCTGCCCAGCTCACCCCCTGTCAAATGAGCACAGAGCTGCAGGTCTGCAGACCCTCAGCTGGACCAGGGGAACACACAGAGCCCACCTCCTCTGGGCTGACCTTCTGGGCCTGACATTCTGTCACCCTCAGCCCAGACATGGGCCCAGTCTCCTCCTCATAACCACGGGGATCTTGACAGCTGGGGCATGTTTATCTGCAGTGCAGGGAGGAGACCCTCCCTATGTGAATTCACTGTGAAGCTGGAAGAGCAGAAAGAGCCCTCAAGAAATGCTCTGGGAGCAACAGTTTGTGATACAAACACTTAGGTTAAAATGCTGGAAGCTTAGGGGTGGGGGAAGGTCCTGGAAGAGCAGAAAGAGCCCCCAAGAAATGCTCTGGGAGCAACAGTTAGTGATACAAACACTTAGGTTAAAATGCTGGAAGCTTCGGGGTGGGAGAAGGTCCTCTCGTACAAACATGATGTGGACCACAGAGTAGGCAGACAGGAGGACCGGGATCCATACCCTCTTCTAAGCTCCATCCAAAATTGTTTGGCCTGCCATGTGGGGGACCTGGGTTTGATCCCTGGGTTGGGAAGATCCCCTGGAGGAAGGCATGGCAACCCACTCCAGTATTCTTGCCTGGAGAATCCCCATGGACAGAAGAGTCTGGTGGGCTACAGTCCATGGGGTCGCAAAGAGTCAGACATAACTGAACAACTAAGCACACAGTATTACCTTCACCCCCTTCACCCACTTTTGCTACACTCAAACACATGCACACTCACACTCATACACTCACACTATCTCAGGGAACAGGTCAGGAGGGCTGCGTACTCCCATCCTTGAAAATTAGCACACCTCACTCTGACTTAATTTGATGTTCCAAGCTCCAGCTTCAGTACAGACAGGCAAGCAAGTACTTACACACACACGTCCAGGCAGATGTGTTGAAAGTTCACATGCCCACTTCCCTGGACACACATGCAGACACACGTGGTGTCTGTGTGCACCCACAGGTACACACTCTCATCCTAGAGCACATGGACACACAATAAGTAACTGCCTAGAGCTGTGTGCACACGCTCTGCCCCTGTGGGCATGGATACTCCTGACTCTCTGAGATGGAGAGCTCCCCACCCTCCCCCTCACTGGGCTGGACTGGATAACCAGGTTCAAGGGGAAGTGACATGGCTTTTCTCTGTCTTCCTTCCCCTCTGATAGCCCCTCTTTGCCAGGTTCATGGAGAGGAAAGCCATGTTTTCATATCCCCCTCATTCTGCCACCCAACCTCCCACCCATCCTCCGTGAGGCCCTGTGCAGAGGCAATGAGGAGAGAGCTGCTGCCTGGCAGGTCCTGGGAGCCCTGGCTGGTACGGGGGCGAGTGGAATGCCACCTGCGTCATGGCGCACTGATGTTCCCTGGGTAGCAGGCAGAGGGTCTGGGAGTGAACAGGCTAAGCGGAGTGTGAGCAGAATCCTGCATGCTTGACTGGGCCCACCCAGGCAGGCCTGCCGTATGCCCCTCTCCTGCAGGCTCCATTATTGGGGGTCTAAGGCTCCTGCAGGTCTCTGGCTCCTGAAATCCCCAAGCCCATGGAGATCAAGGGAGAGAGGCCAGCTTGGGGCTGGTAACCAGCCAGCCAGTCAATCAATAAACATGACTCAGACAGCAGTCGTGATATAAAGATGAGAGACGTTGCCCTGCTTTCAAGTGGCTCACAGTCCAGAGGGAGAGAGAGAAACAAAGTGGCGACTGGAAGACATGAGCTTGGTGTTCTGTTAGTTACACACAGGGAGCCTCAGAAGAGGAATCCTTAACCCAGTCTGGGAGGGGAATAGTATCCAGGAAGGCTTCTTGGAAGGGGTGACACCTGAGTTTGGTGTGAAGGATGAGTAGGAAATAGGCAAAGGGGGCAGAGAGTGCCCTGGGTGCGCAGGAACCACAGGCAGGATGCTGCTCTAGAGACCGCATAGCTGAGAAGGCGGCCAGGTCTCAAGGGCCTCCGTGCCCTTGGATGCCAAGCTGAGGGTTGTTGGGTGCCATGGAAGTTATGAGCAGGGCAGTGGCTGGCTGCAGTGAAGAGGACCGATGGAAGGTCATGAGGAAAAAGGAGGAATGGAGAAGAAGTACCGCGTGGGTGCAGGCCTGGAGCTCTGGGCCTGCAGCCGGACAGGGGCAGTGGAGGTGAAGAGTAAGGAGTCGACTGATGCGTATAAAAGAAGTCAGACCAGCAGAAGATAGCCATTGGTTATCTGGATAAGCACAGGAGACAGGTGGCGGGCCACGGGTGCCTCCCTGGTTTCTAGGGTGGGTGACAGTGAGGACGATGAGCCAGCCAAGCTTCCATCCTCCTCATGAGCCAAAGGGCGCTTTCCATCCCCACCCGGGCTTCCTGGGGTGTAGTCCTGTCGTGTTCGGTAGTCTTGTTGTCCACGGTTCTGTAGGAGACCGGACTGGGACGGTAAAGTGTCTACCCATTTGACTCGGGATCTCTCTCCTTAAGTGAGTCAGACCAAGGGTGGGTACGGCGGGAAGGGGGCTGTGTGTGCGTTCTGTAGAACCTCTGTTTTGGTCCCAGAAGACTGAGGGTCCCACTTCAGTGGGAAAATACTAGCGGTGGGTGGGTGTTGGTGTGAGGTGAGTGTCACTCAGGAAAACGAAAAGAAAAGGAGGGGCAAAGGGGAGCGGAAAGGGGACGGACCAGGCCGGGTCTGGGGGAAGTGCACTGGGACTGTGGTTTCTTGGACTTCTGACCGTAACCGTCGTGCCAGTAGGAGAGGACACGGGAGGACCCGAGGGGACTCAAGTGGTAGGCGACCATGGCGTTGTGGCTCGACCACGACGGGTCGCTCCGGTAAAGGTAGGCGCCCGAGTCGTTGCTCTGCGACGAGTAGTGGAGCCGGGTCTTCTCGGTGAGTCCCCGGATGGTCACGAAGCGGTGCGCGTTCTGGGTCTGACGGGTCCTGAAGCGGTAGTAACACGACCTTCCACTCACGCCCCGGCCCCCGTCGACCCGTCCAAGGCCTAAGGGTGTTGGTCCGGTCCTCCATGGGGCGGGAGGGCTGTCCTTCGTGAGTAGGTCGCGAGTGATGTGTGGTTCCTCTACGGGACGGAGTAAAGTAGGAGGGTGCCCGGGACGAACCTCCATAAAAAATTTTTTATTATAGATAAAACGTTAACTCCTTTGCCTCCGAAACCAGTGAACGGGTTCCAGTGTGTCAAGACGGTTCCTCGACCCAAACTTGAGCAGAGAATTTGTTGAGGTAACGGAGATGTTTTAATGATCTTGACGTAATAATCTCCCAAAGGGTCCACTGCGATGACCATTTCTTAGGTGGACAGTTACGTCCTCTGTGTCAAGCTAGGGACCCAACCCTTCTGGGGGACCTCTTCCTTTACTATTGGTGAGGTCCCAAGAACGGACCTCTTAGGGTGCTTGTCTCATCGGACCGTCCGATATTAGGTACCCCAGCGTTTCTCAGCCTGTGCTGAATCGCTGATTTGGTGGTGGTTAGGACATATCGTAAGGACGCATCTTCCTACCGGTCGCAATTACTAATGTATAGGTACTAGGTACCTCCTTCAGCCCCGGACCCCCAGGTCAGAAGGCAATTGATTCGGAATTCGGGGCAGTGTCTGTGGAGGGGGGTGGTGCTGTCGGAGACCCGTCGAACGTAGAATTCGGAGTTTGAAAGTCGAAAAACTACGGTGGGGAGGGTGACTTTACTCGACCTTAATCTAAGAAGTCCAGGTCAGGGAAGTTCAGGACCAAGGTGTGTTAGTTAACCTCTGAGCCTCTATGTCTTTATTAATAAAGTTAGAAGAAAGAGGTGGAAAAGTTGAGAGGATCTAACATTTATTAAGCACTTACAAAGTGCTGTGTAAGCATCTTTAATGCATTAATTCATTTATTCCTCACATCCGTACAAGGAGGATATATAATCGTTGCCCCCATGATCTCCATTGTCCATGGAGGGAAGCTGGCAAGACTCAGAGATGTTAAATAACTTGCGCAAAGACACAGAGCTAACAAAGTGACTGAGACTGGATTCAAATCCAAGGGTCTTCATTCATATGCAGTAGTAATAGGGCACCCAACAGGGTTTTATGGATAGCACATGATGAGGTGGGGTGGCCTGGTGGGGACAGTCTCTCCGTGACTCAGTGACCCTGAAGGGGGCTCCTCGCTCCCTGCAGATGGCACGCCCCGCATCGTCTCATCCTTCAGCGAGAAGGTGGTCAACCCCGGGGAGCAGTTCTCACTGATGTGTGCGGCCAAGGGCGCCCCGCCCCCCACCATCACCTGGGCCCTGGACGACGAGCCCATCGTGCGGGATGGCAGCCACCGCACCAACCAGTACACCATGTCCGATGGCACCACCGTCAGCCACATGAATGTCACGGGGCCCCAGATCCGTGATGGGGGCGTGTACCGGTGCACGGCACGGAACTCGGTGGGCAGTGCTGAATATCAGGCGCGAATAAACGTAAGAGGTGCCTGTCTACATTTAAATATCAGAATAGGCTTTTAAGTTCCTTTGCCATCTCTGTGGTTACCATTATTCTTGTGGTGATTAGTACTTATTATTAATTGTCATTTTGATTTTAGTAGAGGTCTCTCTCCTGTCCTCCTCTCCCTGCCCCCTGCAAATGCCATCATCCATTTGTGTGTGTGTATGTGTGTGTGTCTGGTACAGTTCACCCTCTTTGCATTCCCATTCTCCTCCTCCCTTCACCCCTCCCACAATCCTGCCCCCTACCCCGTCCCTCCCCATCAGTTTCTCTGGCTCCAGGTACATTGAGCACTCCACTGGCATCTGCGTCCCACCCAGGCCTTGCAAGGACAGGCACAGGGCAGGGGGCGGCGGTCCAGCGTGCCCTTTGGTAGAGATGTCCACCAAAGCTTTATCCCCATGTGCCCCCATGGAGCCACCCCTGAGATGCTCCAGGAGCTGTGAGCAGTCAGGAGCCAGGGAACCATCTTCTCTCAACCCACTGTCTCCTGGCTACCCTCTAAGACCCCAGCCATGAAGACTAGGGGGTTCAGGCTGGGTGAGGGCACCGCAAGGCAGGCACCTCCATGAGTGGAGGAAGGAGTCCTCACGGTGACCTTCCCCGTGCCTCAGGTCTCCAACTTGCTGTGGTGAGAACAGAGGCTCCTCTGAAGCACTCTGTAGCCACGTGGGGTCAGACTAGTCCTCATCTGACCCTACCAGTGAGCCCTGACCCAAGAGCAGAAGAGGCGCAGGGGGGTGGGAGAGCCCTGGTCCAGGGGCGCTGGTGGCTGCCATGGAAACTGGAAAGGGGAGAGGCGAGGCCATGCAGAATTCATCTGTGCCAGGTCTCTGACCCCCACATGAGAAACGTGGTCTCCCTTTGACCACCCTCCTGCCCTCTCTGAATTGGAAGGGGATGGAGCTGCCCAGCTGTGGGAGATGACTTGGTCCAGCCCCTCATCTGCTGGGTGAGAGGGGAGCTGGAAGCCCAGAGTTTCATATACCTGCTCCAGCACTAACCCTGCGTGGTAGCCTCTGAGCCCCCTTTGCAATTCCCATGTAGCCATCTGCCCACTGACCCAGCCTACGACCCTCCCTCCTTCCACCAGTGTGATCAGAGCCCCTCTTTGTAGCCCCTTCCCAGGGGCACACAGAACACATTTATTGTTGAAAGAAGAGCATCCAAGGAAGACCTTCCTATTGTCCTTTAAGTAGTTAATATACGTGAGATCTTTTTCGGTCTAACACCCTTGTGAGCAAATCGAATGAAAGTAACAGCATCTCGACATTTCCATTTTAACCCCCAGATCTTAATCTCCTCCTAAATGAGGACTCACCCTCCCAGATCCCCATCACTTCTTGGTGAGGCTTCCGTTTGTTCATCTAGCCCATCCCAGTAGGGGAATGGATTCTCGCCCCAGGGCATGAATGAACCATCTCTGTTTGCAACTGTTTGAAGCTAGTAACTGAATCCTGAAGAGACCCCAGGTGCCCCCAGTTTCAGCCTCTGCCTCGTTAAAAAAAAAAAAAAGCCTCCCTCTCCCCCTGCCGAATTTCCATCCCGTAAGAGTTTCCAAGGCCAAACAACTGAGAAGACACCCCAGGGCAATGCCTGGCTGTCCCTGGCTAACCGCACCATCACCCGTCCTCTCCTCCTCCCTCCCGACTCCTGCCCAGGCCCCCCCAGCATCCGGGCGATGAGGAACATCACGGCTGTGGCTGGGCGGGACACCCTTGTCAACTGCAGGGTCATCGGCTACCCCTACTACTCCATCAAGTGGTATAAAGACGCCCTCCTGCTGCCCGACAACCACCGGCAGGTGGTGTTCGAGAACGGGACCCTCAAGCTGACGGATGTGCAGAAGGGCATGGACGAGGGGGAGTACCTGTGCAGCGTCCTCATCCAGCCGCAGCTCTCCATCAGCCAGAGCGTCCACGTGGCCGTCAAAGGTAGGCTCCCCCCCGCTGCCACCCTGAACCGGAGCACCCCCCTGGTCACCCAGGACTGCAGGCTCCTCTCCACAGCCGCTCAGCCGGCGGCAGTCCTGAGTGGAAAGCCAAGGAAGAGAAGGCTGTGACCTGGAGTTTGGAAAAAGTGGGGCAGGGAGATTGCACGGGGCCAGGGGGCACAAGAAGGCCATGGGTACCTCTACGTCCAGTTCCGGCTGTGGGCGGCAGGTCAAGGCGGCGCTGGCCGCAGAGGTGATCGGCTATATTGTTCCCCTGTGTCAGCATGCCGCCACCCAGAACTCAGCAGGGCCCATCAGAGACCAGCAGGCACACGAGGGGCAGGACTCAGAGTGGAAGCAGCAGGAGGTAGGGTGGAAGGCGCAGGCGCTGGGTGCCTGACTCCCTTCCAGGGTTCAGACAGGCGAGGCTGCTTTTCCATAACTGACAAGGACCTTTCAACTGCTAAGGGCTTCACTGGTGACTCATGTGGTAAAGAATCTGCCCGCAGTGCAGGAGCACAAGCTCAATCTCTCGGTCAAGAAGATCCCCTGGAGAAGGAAATGGCAACCCATTCCAGTATTCTTGCCTGGGAAATCCCATGGACAGAGGAGCCTGGGGTCTACAAGTCCATGAGGTCACTGGGAGTCAGACACAACTGAGCGACTAACGCTTTTGCTGCTAATGCTGCTGGAGGCCTGGAACCTAAAACCCTCATCCCTCCCAGGCCCTCCACGCTCACCTGGGCGAGGTCTGTGTTCTGTTCAGACACCTGACACTGTGCCTGGTACATGGTAGCCATTCAGTAAATGTTTGCGGATTGAAGCAATGAAGGCGTATAAACAAGCAAATAAATGAATGCCTGACTGAGTGACAGAGGTCCCCCGGGGTCAGGGGCTGTGTGGCGCTGTGAAGCGCCCTCTGTAACACATTCTTTGAAACTGACAGGCCTGGAGATTGTATGGATGGTGGGTGAGAGCTGGGTGGCCTGGTTTCCCAGGGGGCAGGGTGGAGGGGTGGGGCCCGCCTCCTGGCTGAGGAGAGGTCCCTGAAAGCCAGGCAGCTGGGCTGCAGGGTCGTTGGGCCAGTGGTGGCCGTGATGGATAAGGGCTTCTGTCCCTTTCTGAAGAGCCGGGGCAGGCTCCAGCATATCCCCAAATGCGAAACATGAACCCAGAGAGGAAGCCAGCCTGGGCCCTCGAGCCCACAGGAAGGAGAAAGCTGGGGGCTCCGGGCTTGGAAAGGGCTCTAACACAGGGGGAGGGTCCAGGGGGCCCAGATTTCTGAAGCAAGACGGAATAGAGGCCTTGTGGACAGGAAGAGGGGGTTTCGGGGGCATCTGGGCCTTGTGGACAGGAAGAGGGTGTCTCGGGGGCGTCTGGGCCTTGTGGACAGGAAGAGGGTGTCTCGGGGGCATCTGGGCCTGTGGACAGGAAGAGGGGCTCTCGGGGGCATCTGGGCCTTGTGGGCAGGAAGAGGGTGTCTCGGGGGCATCTGGGCCTTGTGGACAGGAAGAGGGGGTCTCGGGGGCGTCTGGGCCTTGTGGACAGGAAGAGGGGGTCTCGGGGGCGTCTGGGCCTTGTGGACAGGAAGAGGGGCCTTGTGGACAGGAAGAGGGGATCTCGGGGGCGTCTGGGCCTTGTGGACAGGAAGAGGGGCCTTGTGGACAGGAAGAGGGGCCTTGTGGACAGGAAGAGGGTGTCTCGGGGGCGTCTGGGCCTTGGGGACAGGAAGAGGGGATCTCGGGGGCGTCTGGGCCTTATGGACAGGAAGAGGGGGTCTTGGGGGCGTCTGGGCCTTGTGGACAGGAAGAGAGGAGTCTAGGGAAAGGACTGGTTTGGGGAGACAGATGCTGCCTCTGGTTTAGACCGCTTCAAGCGTGCGGTGAAGATGGGCCATCCAGGGGGAAATGTCAGAACAGCTGGTGAAAGGGAAGGTGCAGCAAAGGGCGCAGTCAGGGCTTCGCTCCTCCGCCGCCTGTCACCCGGGCTCTCTTGTCGGCCCACCGGGGCCGCGTCACATGCCCCCTCGTGCACCCACCACCTGTCGCGGTGCCAGACAGTGTGTGCTGCTCGAGCCAAAACTGAGACTTTAGTCTGGGTCGAGGTGACTTTCTGGGAAGCCTGGCTCTGAGCCCACGAACTGGGGGAGGGGCCGTCCTGGTGGCCATCTCAGGCTTGGAGGCGAGAGACGAGACCTTAACAGCATCCGGCTGCTACCTCCTCACTGCTGCAGCCCAGGCCGGCCGAGGGCCATTCTGGCCCCTCTTTCAGCCTGAAACCTCTGCCCAGCCCAGCGTCCTCATGCCAGCAGAAACCTCCCAACCCCCGGGCCTATCCCCAGCCTAGCTCCCGGCATCACGGGACGACCTACCTGTATCCATTTCTGTTACACGCAGTGGACTGAGTTCACAGTGTAAACATCACATATTAAAACATCTAACCTTTGCTCTATTCCCTTCGCCCAGTCGCACCAGCGAGCATTCGGCCGGATTTGTTGACTTAAAAAAAAATAATAACAGGGCTCCAGTGAGCCTCGTAGTACGCAGAACATCCTGAAAGCTGCTTCTGCTCATCAATTATTCAACCCCATTCAGGGAGCGATCAGCCCTAATGAATTGAATCTGATGCATTCCGTCTCAGCGACTCGCTGGGCCTGTTGTGATTGTGCTGAGCGACAGTGTCTCCGGGCCCAGGGCGAGGGAAGGGGCGCGCGTGTGTGTGTGTGTGTGTGTGTGTGTGTGTGTGTAATCCCAGAGCGCAGAGCCCCTGAACTGGGCACGTGTGGCTCCCAGCATGCAGCGCGAGCTTGGCGTTCACAAGCAGAGATGTGATGTGCGTGTATAGTGCACAGGTGCGTGTGCACACGCGACCCCTTCCCTGCCCGCAGGGTCTGCAAATCCAGCCGCAGAAGGGGTACAGTCCTCCATTTTCTCTCCAGACCAGTGCAGAGGCTCTGCAATCCTCCCCGCCCATCCGAAAGCTTAAATCCATCCTCCCCCTCCTTCCCAGACTCCCTCTCCCTACCTCATTAGAATGCGCTTTTGCAGAAGAATCCATCAGAGCTGATTATGAGCACGCTGCTTGATTAGCTGATGTGCTGTTCGAAGAGCTACTCGAGGAGGAGGAGGGCAGAGGAGGCGCCTCTGGGTGTGGAAAGGAGACCCAACTCTGGGGGAGGGAGGGGGCCCAAGGGCAGACCTCTAGACCCACTCCTGCCTGTCTGCCTGGGACATGCGTCCCACCCAGAGGATCAGAGCAGAGACCTACCTAGAGTGTAGGGACAGGTACATGGGGGTGAGACGGGGCACTGGAAGCTTGGGATCAGATGGAAATCCTACCCCCTCATCTCTCTGTAGGGCCAAGTGCCCGTGGGCAGGGCAGGGCAGGGCAAGGCAAAAACCCACACTGCTCCATGAGCTGGTAAAACCCCTGCTGACTCCATTCCTTCTGGGACTGCTTGTCTTCTGATGAATTTTCCAAACACTGAGATGAGACAAGCAGAACACACCAGACACACATGCATGCACACGCATGTGCAGAGACCTGTGTGCATGGGTACACACGCATGGACACACTGTATGTTTGTATGCATGTGCCTGCAACAGACAGACACACGTTAGCCTGTCCACACTTCACACATACCACACGCAGTGGTATATACTCCAAAGGTTCCCTCTGTGCACATCCTCCTGTGAAGTGACATTCCTGAGCCACAGACGGTAGCTGCAGGTGCTACCGTAGAGGAGATCCCCCAAGCGAGCCTGCTGTGAGCAGCAAGGCAGAGAGGGTGGGGGTGCTTCCACGGCCGCCTGGACTTGGGTGCGTGTGACCCCGACTGGCAGGGGAGACCAGGCTGTGAGAAAGGCAAGGTTTGTCTCTGGGCATCCAGAGAGAGTCTTAGTAGGATGCTGAGAGGAAGGCATGGCGATTCAACCTAGATTTGGTGTCTTTAGGGCCCCCTGTAGCTGAAAAATAATGTAGCATAAAAGCATCTCTGGGCACGCAGGCTGAATGTTTAATTAACTAGGAAAGCACGGCTGTAACAGGAGCTCCTTGGCTTTGGCCCAGCAAAGGAACATCTCCATCCCCACATCTGAGCCTCCGGAGACCCTTCAGAACAAGGGCATGAGTTGCTCTCTGCCTGCTCTCAGTAAGGCCAGGACCCAGAGGTAGTGCCAGGTCCCTCTGGATAGCAGAGAACACACATATGCAGGCACATACTCTCCCAAGCACACTCCTCACCCACACGCCTTCCCTCACTGCTCAACCAGTCCCTGCTGTGTGCCTGGGGGCTCCTCCTTCCCGCCTTTCATCCTAGAGAATAGGGGTCGATCGTGGGGCTTAAGAGAGAGCTGGTTCCCTGGCCAAATGCGTGCCATTGGCACAGATGGAGATTTAGAAGGAACCCACTGGAATCCACAGGAAGTGGGCACGACAGGTTCCCAGGGGCAAGTTGCCCAATGCACTGGGGGAAGGACACCGAGGATGCTGCTGCCCACAGCCCTGTTCCTCAGCAGAGGAAGCCAGGGGCACCAGAGCAAGCCTCCTCCTTGCTGGGCAGACAGGACTCACGCGACGGCAGTGCTGAGGATGAAACAGGGTCTATCTGTCCATTCGGAGACACTGACTGTGCCCCCACTCTCTTCCAGGCACTATTCTATGAACACCGCTGTGCTCAAGACAGGCAAAATTCCTGCCCTTGGGGAACTTATGTTCTAGTGGGGGAAATGTTTAATGCGTGCAATAGGTAAAAGATGTTTCATATCAAACAGGGAGTGGGGAGCAGAGTGCCAAGGGGCGTGGAGAGTGGTTTGCAGTTTTAAATAGGGTGGTCAGGGAAGGCCTTCTGGAGAAGAGGGGGCTATGTTTAAAAAAAAAAAAAAAACTGAAGTGACAATATTCCTAAAATATGACACTTGTTACAACTGGAAGATCAGTGTCAGGCTTTAGTGACTGTTGGGTCCAACTGCCCCATTTTGCAGATGAGGAACTGAGGCTCGGGGGCAGAGCAGGGTGGTGGCTAGAGGGCAGCATGCCCACATTGCTCTTGGATAACAGAGTCTTTCCCCATCTCCACGCTGCACAAGCAGGGAAGCTTTAACTTTGCACGGTGCCCATTCTCTCCCAAATAGTATAATAAATAAAAAGATTCTGTCTTGAAGAGAGCTCATGAGAGACACCATAAAGTGTTTATGGGCTGGGCTGGTGGTCAGCATGGCCTCCTCTGCACAACGCCCCCAAACAAGCAGCCGTAACAGCTTTACGGTGGCCGGGGACCACAGGGACTGCCACGACTGCGCTGTCGTCTCAGCCACGTGAGCCTCTGACTTCTTCGCCATCACAACAGCGTGCTCCGACCCTGCCTCCCACACAGCTGAGAGTTGCCCTCTCACCAAAGATGACTGTGGCCAGAGCAGGGCTTCCAGAGAGAAATCCCTTCATTACATGGCATTCATGCCCCCACCTTCAGACTGTGCTGGGGAGGTGCTGGGAGTCAGGGCAGGAGGGTCCCTGCGGCCTGCTGGTAACCCTGAAGAAATTCCTGGGCACCACTGCAATGGAGGTGATCTAATCCCCAACTTCTTTCTCAGATGTGGGGACGGACACACACACACACACACACACACACTACACACTCAAGGAGCCCGTGTCCGCCTCTGAGTGTGGGGGAGACACCACCACAGCCCCCTGTCCACACTGCAGAGGCCCTGCCCTGATTCTCAGAGTCTCCCACTCACAGCATCCTCTTGGTGTTTGGCGAGCCCGTGACGGAGCCAGGGTCCCTAGGTTTTCTTCTCCTCCAGGCAGTCCTCGTGTGCCTGGATTTATGGGGTTGTGGGAATGCCATCCTGGAGCCGAGGAATTCTGTGAGCAGCTCTGGCCTCTACCACCCTGTCCAAGGAGCTTCTAAGGGGACATTTACCCCCCACAATACCATACCTGCCCATCACCTGCAGCAGGGGGCAGTGGGGACGGGAGTAAGGAACCTTACTCTTTGGACCCCCCGGGGGTTGTCTGGTCATCTGCCTCCTGCAGGACAGCAGTGCAGGAGAGCTCTGGCCATCCCAGTTGGCTGTCTAACCACCAGGATGGATGTTAACTGCTCTCTCCTTCCATGGACGCTCATATTGCTGTCAGTATTATTCTGGGAGACCAGAAGGGAACGACAGCCTGTGATTGGCCCCTGCCTCTTGGCTCAGCCTTCTCCTGCATTCTCACTCATGTATTTTGTAGAGCACATGTGTCCTTTAACTGTCCAAACGCCACCTCCTCCATGCAGCTGCAGATGCAACCAGATGACACGCTCTCTGCTCTGAGTTCAGCATCTGTGTTTGCGGGTGGAGCTTGTTCAGTACCCACCAAGGGAGATGTCTTACCTTCCCAAGCAAATGCTAAGCTTCTGGAGGTTCTATCCACAATTCAAAGCATGTTCCTACTTTCCCCAGCCCACAAGGAGCATAATGCCTTCACAGTGCAGGAATTTCATAAATATTCGATGAATTAGTTAATTAATGAATTAACCTGCCTTAGTAACTTGTTCGGTTATCTAACTCCCTTCTTACTGAGAGAGACGATCTTCCCCTTGCCTGAGCTAAATCTTCCTGCCTCATTGCAGTCTCCGCTTGCTCTGTTCTTGATGGAAATGGAGTGCTTGGCCATCCATCCCTGAGGCACGGCCCTCTCCTCCTAGGTAGAGCCACCTCCCCGCTGCCTTGCTTGCCCCACACACTCCTCTCATGACTGTCCGACTCTCCTCTCATCCATGGAGCTGGCTCTTATTCTAGGACAGCAGCACCTGACCCCCGGGGAAGAACTAAGGGAGAAGCTCCTGACTCCCAAATTATGTCACATAAATACAGCTCTTGAGACACACAGTAGAGCTCCCTGTTTTCTGGACCAACCCCCATCCAGTGCTTTCCCCACCCCTTGCCCACCTCTAAGGTCCACGCAGGAAATGATAGCCAGACATATATTTACTCATCTGATAAGCACTTATTGGGCTCTTTCAATTTGCCAGGTATAATAAATACTGCCTTGTAGGGGCTCCCAGACCTCCCAGAGAAGGTGGTACTGCAAACAGTGACCTCACTGGCATGTGATCAGGGCCATGATCAAGTGTGGACCAAGTGCTGCAGGGCTGTGCAGGAGGAGAGCAGGCTTCACAGAGGAGGTGGTATGGAGCCAGGTCTGAAAGGATGAAGAGGAGTTTCCCATGAGGCCTCCTCGACTCTAGCTTTGAGCTTTTGTGGGAAGGAAGGCTGGACCAGAACTGGTTCTGCTAAGCCAAAGGAGACACACTGGCTGGCAGATCTGGGTTTGTGCAACAATTCCATCAAAAAGTCCAGGGTGGCCAGAGGACTCAATCTGCTCTAAGTTCCCAGCGAAGGGAGGATGGAACCTCCCAGGAAGGTCAGCGGAACCCAACAAGAAATCTCTCGGAAACTTCAGCAATGAATACTGGGCCATTTCTAGAGTCAGGGATCCAGAGACATCTCACTGGAGATATGCAAGATCCAAACCACTCAGAATATGGGAATAAGACCCCAACCCAGAGAGCAGCTGCAGCCAGAGGTTGGGATGCAGAGATCCGAACCATGACCAGAGTCCCAGAAAAGCTGGCTAGACTGAGGACCTGGACTGGGGCTCACGGTGGAGCCCACGTGGTAGTTATTTCCACCCAGTGCCCAGCCATGTTCACTAGGCCTGGGCTGAGATTTCGGAGCTGTGGGTATTTATGGTGAACTGATGGAGCCCTCATGGCCAGCGTGAAGGGTATGGTGGGAGGTGGCGTTGAGAGGGTCAGGTCAGTTAAGGCCCCTGCTTCATCCCATAGGCCTTGGGGATAATGTCTGTCCTCAGTGTCACTTCCTCTAGACCTAGAACTCTTGACCAGGAACTTTCCCAAAGGTCCAAAAGGCTGCCAAGGGTTTTGCCACACCTGGTCGCTTCTCAGGGGCTGCTCCCTACCGAACCCTGAAAATCCTTGGGGTGCAGGGAGAGCCTGGGACATGCACATGATGTCACCCATCCCTTTCCCCTCTAGGTTCATCACCCCACCCTCACCTGCTGTGTCCACTCTTGGTGGGGAGGATAGGCTGGGTGGGGAGGATAGCAGGCTTCCAGGAGGGATGGGGCTGGTGCCTGGGAGGAGGCCGGAGGACTGTGGACGGCTTGGTAATTTAATTATTTGACTGCAGAAGGAGATCTCATCTACTGGGTGCTCATCCTTGTTAAGCTAATTGTCTGTCTCCTCTCTCTTCTCCCCCCACTTGCCGGGGAAGTCGCTGTGGCCTAATTGAGTTATCATAAAGATAATGGCTGATGCTCTAGCCAGGGCTGAGAAAGGAGGATCCCTCTTACAGCGGCTCAGGCTCCAGACAGGCCCCCACCCCCACCTAGGAGCTGAGATGTGGGCAGTAGGAGGAGGAGCGAGTGGGGAGGCTGTGTGGATGATGCTTAGCCAGGTGAATCTACTCACAGACGACAGGGCTCCCCCTCTGTTCTTTCCTGCCACCCAAGGAGAGCTTATGTATGAGAGAAAAGAGTCTCTGATCTGGGCATGTTTGGGGCTTTCTCAACAAGGCAACAAGGTAGCATAAGGAAAAGGTTTTGGACTTGGAGAGTAGAGAGATCAGGTTTTAAATCCCACAGTCCCCTCTTATAAGCTGGATGATGGAAGGCAAATGATTGCCCTGAACTCAGTTCTCTCATCTGTGAAATGGAGACAGCTCAGCTCACATCACATTCTTGGTGGGAGGATTCAACAAGAAGATGTGGATAAAGCAGCTGAAACAACCAGTGACGGGAGCTTCCATCCGCCTGTCCTAACACGTGATGATAATGGAAAGGGATAGGCTGGGTGACAGGGCCTCCGCAGGAGGAGGCGAGGATGCAGCAGCCTGGCTGGGGGACAGCCCGAGCATCTGGGGCACATCATCTTTATCCATGCCAGGCCCCCAGACAGCTGGAGATGCAGCTCTGGGATACCACGGTGAGACAGGGGCACCGAGGAATGGCAGGCAAGTCAGGGTAAAAGCTGAGCAGTGCGTCAGCAAGCAGGCAGGAGTCAGGAAGCACACGAGTCGTCACCATTCAAGTTCCAGGACAGATCTGAAGGTGATGATGAATGCAGGCCAGCCCGGGCCCTGGAGAGAGAGCAGATCCCAGGCCCGGGTAGGCAAGGGGATGGAAGCCAGGGAATGATGTCAGGGCACCCAAGAGATTCTGCATATATATATATAGGAGAACAGGTACCCGTGCCCAGGGGACTCTGATTGCAGCCCACACAGGGTTGGGAGGAGCCGGAAGGCCAGGCAGGGGCGGGCGTACTGCCAGCCAGGCTGGGGCACGTGGGGGCCTGACTGCAGCACCCCCCTGCCTTCCCAGTGCCCCCTCTCATCCAGCCCTTCGAGTTCCCACCTGCTTCCATCGGCCAGCTGCTCTACATCCCCTGTGTGGTGTCCTCGGGGGACATGCCCATCCGCATCACGTGGAGGAAAGATGGGCAGGTGATCATCTCGGGCTCGGGCGTGACCATCGAGAGCAAGGAGTTCATGAGCTCCCTGCAGATCTCCAGCGTCTCCCTCAAGCACAACGGCAACTATACGTGCATCGCCAGCAACGCAGCGGCCACCGTGAGCAGGGAGCGCCAGCTCATTGTGCGTGGTGAGTGGGGCAGCTCGGCCCCGTCGGGGGAGCAGGGCCCCAGCTCTGCTGTGGCTGGACACAGGCTCTCTAGATTTCCAGTCTGAATCACAGGCTCAGAGAAAGTTGACTCCAGCAGGGACCTTAAGGATCAAGAGGTTCAAACCTCTTACTCTCTGGGAAACTGAGGATGAGGGGAGGACTCACTTGGTCACTGGTGATGTCAGAATTGGCGCTCAGAATTCCCAGTGTCCAACCTGATATGACTGGCAAAAGCTCTCAACATCTTGGGTTTCAGAGGTGCCTGCTCCCCAATTCTGTAATGGTCCAGGCAGGGCTGACATTAGCTAGAAGGTGCCTAGAGCCCCAGGAAACCTATCAGAGACCAAGCTGATCTGTTCCTCCCCAACCCCCTCTTTCTGCAGTGCCCCCTCGATTCGTGGTGCAGCCCAACAACCAGGATGGCATCTACGGCAAGGCTGGTGTGCTCAACTGCTCGGTGGATGGCTACCCCCCACCCAAGGTCATGTGGAAGCATGCCAAAGGTAAGTCCCTGGCCAGCCAGCATCTCTGACAGCCGGGTGAGGAGGGGAGGGTGCTAATGCGACTGAAGCCTAGTCCCTACGCAGGACTCCTGGTCCTAGGTTCCGAGCTCTCGGGGACCCCAGGCTATACCTGAACAGGAGGTCCTCCCAAGCCACCCACAAGGGTCTATGGACGAGGAACAGCTGGGGTCATGCTAGTTCTGAACTTCCTGTTGTCCCCATAGGTTGACCTCTGCCATCTTCTCTCCACCTCTAGAACTCAATCCAATCCACTTTCCCTATCCCTCCCCAAGTCTCCCCAGCCCACCCTGGGGTCCCAGAGCTTCATCGACCCCTGCTCCTCACTTGTCAAACCAGGAACAGCTGGGGTCATGCTAGTTCTGAACTTCCTGTTGTCCCCATAGGTTGACCTCTGCCATCTTCTCTCCACCTCTAGAACTCAATCCAATCCACTTTTCCTATCCCTCCCCAAGTCTCCCCAGCCCACCCTGGGGTCCCAGAGCTTCATCGACCCCTGCTCCTCACTTGTCAAACCTATTCTGGGATCTTTGTCTTTCTTGGAACCCGACTGCATCCCAAGGATGCATTTGGTATCTGACTAAGTCCCACACCAACCTCTTATCCTTACTGTGTCCATGGCTGACTCTGGGGGAAGGGGAGGAGAGACTTGAAGCCCTACCCACCCCCAGCCTTGGAGGATGGCTGGCCTCTTTCCCAGGCCTGACTGCCTAAGGCCAGGCAAGTACCACATGAGGGATCAGTCTTCCCTTTGCGGTTTGCCAAGTGGCCCAAAGATAACTCTTTCTTCCTCTCCAAGGAATTCAGCCCAAAGGAAGCTCAGTGCCAAGGTGGGCATCGAGCTGAGGCCCCCGAGTCCGTCTCCATTCCTCAGATCTGGGGCAGGCTCAGACCTCTGTAAGGGTCTTTCCCATTTCCCAGGAAACAGGAACTGTGTGAACTCCCAGCCCTTTGGGGATGCTTCAAAATGGCCCTAAATCAGCAAAAGAAAGGTGTCGGGGCCGTTCCTTGAGGCACTGTGATCCCCCCAGCTCTCTCCCCGACCCGGCCACCCGCCCTCCTCTCTTCTGCCTCCCTGCAGGGAGCGGGAACCCCCAGCAATACCACCCAGTGCCCCTCACCGGCCGCATCCAGATCCTGCCCAACAGCTCACTGCTGATCCGCCACGTCCTGGAAGAGGACATCGGCTACTACCTCTGCCAGGCCAGCAACGGCGTGGGCACCGACATCAGCAAGTCCATGTTCCTCACCGTGAAGAGTGAGTTTTGCCCCCGTGAGCCCCTGCCAGCACTCTCTGATCCCAGGCCAAGGCCCATCTCTGCACTCACCCTGCCTCCCTACCTGGTCTCCATTGCTCCTTCTGGGAGAGGGAGGCAGGAAGGATTCCTCGGCAGAGGCGGGCTTAGGAACCCTGAGGAGGGATTCAAAATCACTCTTATCTGAGACAAGGGCCTCACTGTGAAGGGCCCCAGCTCACTCTGCTCTTATCATGATAAACAGGTTAGGTTAAGTCACTAAGTCACTTCTGACTGTTTCTGACCCCATGGACTGTAGCCCACCAGGCTCCTCTGTCCATGGGATTTCCCAGGCAAGAATAGTGAAGTGGGCTACCATGCCCTTCTCCAGGGGATCTTCCCAACCCAGGGATCAAATTCGGGTCTCCTGCATTGCAGGCAGACTCTCTACTGACTGAGCCACTAGGGAAGCATTTACTATACCAAAGTATCATGTGACAGCCTATTTGTTTTGCTCTGTAGGTTGGCAATTCCATCTGAATAGTCATATCGAACAATTTTTTTTTCTGTTATTTAATGTATGCCTCCTTGTGTATAACCTGTTAGTGGCTTAGAAAAGAAGATATCATATACACAGTGTAGGAGAAAGGCCTGTGGGATCTGGGTTCTGATTCCAGGTCCACCTTTTGATCTTCCTGGCTTATGGCAAGTGATTTAACATCTTTAGGCTCCTTTCCTCACCTGTGCTAGAGGTTCATTCCCAGCCCACTAGGCTCACAAATTCATTGTGCTTAACCCAGGAAATGATCATGGAAAAAGGAAGACAATTCATACAGGGCCAAAGAGCGATATAACTCACCTTAGCTCGGTGCCATACCTCTGGCTTCTAAATCCCCAGACCTAGAGTCGGAATCAATCGCCTTGAAGTCTGGAATAGCCTTGAGTTCTGTTAAGTCACCCACAGACATTCCTACTGGGCAAACCTACCCCTTCATGCTGTTAAGGGTCTATACTTATGATTCATGGGGTCGCAAAAGGTCGGACACGACTGAGCGACTGAACTGAACTAAGAGTCATGTCAGGACAGTGTCTGAAACAGGCACTGAGGCCACAGAGAAGAGCAGTTAAACTCTGAGTTTCAGCATCTGACCAAGCCAGCTGTGAATCTGGGCATAATCACTGTGACCTCTCTGGGTTTTCTTAGGCTCTGTATCTCACGTTCCTGCTGTACAAAAATGAGAGTCACGAGAGCACCTTACCTGTTATGTTTTGTATCAAAAGTAGGTCAAATGACGTGTGTAACGCAACCAGTATGGTACCTGGCACCCAGTAGGCCATCAGAGGTTCGGCCACCAGTTTTGGTTTTAATGGGAGACCCTCCAGGGTACGTGTAGGAAAGGCTGATGAAAGCAGTGGCCAGTGTGCGGCCTGCCCTGCATCTCCCTGGAGGCCCTGCCTTTAAGAGTCATAGTTTCTTTATCGTTTGCCAAACCCGTGTTCAGCTCAGCACAAGACGGGGAAGCCCCGGCCATCGATCGATGCTCAGGGAGCTCCGGGCGCCGGAATCCCCGCCCTGGGGAGCTGCTTCCCTCACACTATCAAAAAGCACTTTGTCCTTAATAAAACCAGGCAATCAATCTACATCCCTCAGCCAGGGAGAGGAGAACACTGCTAATTCTGCCTGCGTGAGGCGAGAGGAATAGTAGGCGCCTTGTGGAACTAGCCTGGCTGTTTGATCCTTATCTCCCCACTGTCAGCAGGAAAAAAAAGAGCTCAAACTCTCAGCATTTTTTTTTCTTTTTTTGGTTTTTGCTCTTTTCCTCTAAGTTAAAGGATTACACTGGGCAAGCTGGCTGTGTCTTTGGGCCCATGGTTCCTCTGTGTCAATGAGGCAGACGTGGGTGATGGGGGATGCGGTGATCAGGAGGTGGGCAGTGTGTGAGGAGAACCAGCTCACATCAGGCTGTCCCTGATGTCCTGGGGGTCCGGGGCAGGTCACCTCCCCCCGCCCCCCAGACCTGCATTTTTCTGGGCCATCCGTCCTCACTTCACAGCCCAGGCAGGAGCTACGAAAGCATGTTTTTAAAATCCAGGGCAGCCTCATGAGCACGTGCAGCAGCAGAGCACACGCTCAGCCACCCACATTCACAGGAGTGTCCACCTCTGGCCCTCTTCCCAAGGGATGACGGCAGCTCCACACCCCTTGTCACCTGTGGGCAGAATCTGACCCTTGATCCTCCCGCCCCCCACCCTGTCCGGTTTCAGCCGCTTTGTCGCTTGGCTCCGCCTCCTTCCACAGCCTTTCACAGGGCTCTCCCTGGGTCTGCGTCCACACCGTCCCACAAACTCCTCCAGGTTTTTCCCACTCGCTGTGCCTCCCTCATCTGCCGCCTGTGACACAGTCTCTCTGCCCTGCTCATCCAGCCCTCTGCCCTCTCCTCCTCCAACCTCCCCACAGGCTGCTGTCCAGCTGCGCCCCCACGCCCTCTGCACACCTGGGGTCCCCCAAACCGTCACCCACAGGTGCTGCCTCGGATGGCCCTTTCTTCACAGCCTTTCTCCATCACCGTGCCTCCTTCTGTTTGCACCCTGCTCTCCCCAGTGACCCGCCAGCCACGCTAAAGACCCCTACACCACCCCCAAAGCCAGCAGGAGAGGGGGAAGCAGGGGCTGGGGCATTTGAGGTCCAAGGGCAGTCAGTGCGGAGGCTGAGTGTGGCCGGGGCCTCTGCTGGGGGTCGGAGGTCTGACTGCTTTTCAGTGGTGGCCTGGATCATTCACGCAGCGCCCGGCTGCCAGAAGAGGCTCCTGTGACCATGGGGCACTGCCGGGGGTGGGAGGGGGACAGGAAGGGCCAGGGGCTCCCAACCTTCTTTGGGAACTTCCTCTGGGCCTCCTGCTGCTTTTCTGTGAGCACATTGCTCCAGGCAACCCACGCGCAGCTACTCCCCGAGAACATCCTCCCCCCCCACTCCCACCTCCACCTCCGCTGCCCTCTTCCTTCTTCATTGTCCCTCAACCTCTCCCACCTCCCCCCAGGACACAGGTAGATGGGGGAAAACCCACAGGATCGGAGTGCGCGGGCCACACAAGGGATTGCCAGGGCAAAGCGCTTCCTGGTCATCCCTCAGTCCATCTCAGACAGCCCGCACCAATGCTCCTCTCACCTGCAGGCCAGCTACGGAAAAACCTGCCGTTTGCAAAGTCAATGGCACGGCTTTCCTTGATGCCTCTAACACTCTCAGGAAAATGTTGCCCCTATACGGCTCCACATTGTCAGGCCTCACACTTGTGTGACCTGTCAGAGGGCAAACTGAACTTCATCCCCACATTAGCCAAGTAGAAGTAAGAAAGTAATATAGCAAAGGGACATACATCATAAAAAGCATTCACGGGTCAAACAACATTTGTGGTTGGTCACTGTTGGAAAGTGTCTTCACCATTGACCCCAGTGGTTTCCAATGATAACAGAGGCTCTCTGGGCCCTCACTAAATAATCCATAAAACTCTGTGGATTAGAGCACAGACTTTAGAACCAGACAAACTGGGGTTCAAACTCCAACTCTGCCACTTGATAGTTACGGGATCTTGGACAAGGAATGGTCTCCGTAAGCCCCAGATTCCTCCTATGTAAGTTTGAAGCTATAATGCCATTTATTCACTGGTGAAATTCAAGTGAGACACACACTTAGAACATTAACACAGTACCTGGCACAAAACTCACATCCGATAATCATTAGCAATCATTAGTTTTAGGTGCTGAAGATCTAGTGATGGATAAAATGGAGTTGATATCTCAGCCAATTTAGAATCTTGAAGAAGACATAGACATATCCCCAAAAAAGGTATGGTACATGAAACGATAGGAAAGTGTGAAAGTGTTAGTCACTCAGTCATGTCTGACTCTTTGTGACCCCCTTGGACTGTAGTCCACCAGGCTCCTTTGTCCATGGAATTCTCCAGGCAAGATTACTGTAGTGGGTAGCCATTCCCATCACCAGGAGGTCTTCCCAACCAGGATCTAACTCGGGTCTCCAGCATTGCAGGCAGATTCTTTACCATCTGAGCCACCAGGAAAGTCCATAAATGCCTTAAAAAGCTACAGACAAGGGGATACAAAGAGAATCAGGATCAATTTTAATTTGGGTCGCCGTTAAGGGAATATTAAGAAAAGTTCCACAAAAGGAGTAGTTGCTAAGTAGGACTTGAAGGATGAGAAGGATGCTGACAAGAACCAAAGGAAGCGAAGGTCTTTCCATTCCAGGATGAGGACAAAGTATTGCAAGAGTGTGGAGGCAAGCAAGTCCATGCATTCCAGGTGGAACTTAGGGTTTCTGGTGGAGAGTGAAGGGAGGATAGGCAGGGAGAATACACATGAGGTGCTTGTGGGTTTTGGAAGCAAAATGTTTTCTTTCTATGCTGTGTTGACTCTTGATACCAGGCACCAAACCAGAGTTGCAGAAGCCCAGGGGTCTGGTGCAGGTTGGGATTCCAGAGCTGGTTCTTGGAGAATTTCTTTCCTCAAGGCCCCAGATCTCTAAGAATTTGTTAGGGGAAGCAAAAGGCTTCCCTAGTCCCTGGACACGCTTGTTGGCAACTATCCAGGCCCAGCTGGTCCCCAGTCCTCCCTGACCCCCGAGTGTGGGTGCTGCTGAGGCCATGCGTACCTGAGCATACAGCCCAGCCTCAGCACTCTCACAGCACAGCACTTGACAGTTTACAAAGCCCATGCCCAGCCTGTGATGTTGGCGCACAGTAGTCCTTGTCAGGGAAGGAAAGATCCTAGATCAAGGTGACTGAGTGGTAAAATCCCAGCTGAGACAGGTGTTTGCCTCTGTGGACTCATGTTTTGATAGAGCACAGACCAAGAGATGGAAGACTAGTTGCTGGTCCTGGCTCTGTGACTCACTGGTCTGTACCCCGAGCCATCCTTTCTCTTCTCTGGGCATCCGTTTCCTCATCTGTACAGTAACCCCTGCACTAGAATCTAGTGCATAGCTGATCCCAAGGTCCCTGTCAGCTCAGACAGTCTATGATTCTAGCTATGCACATGGTCCTTTTAGGGCACCAGACCACCTCCCAGAACTTGGTTGAAAAATAAATATAATTAACAGATGAAAATACTGCATCCACGAGACTACCTTTTATCTCCCTGTTAAAATGTAAAATGAAACAAGAAAGATAATGACCAAAAGGAGGAGGAGGCAGTCCCCCTCCATCTGACAGTGGGGCAGAAGTAAAGCATCTTCAGAGAGAATGCTTCACCAAGAGGCAGGTACAAAGAAATGCCGCTTAGTCTGAGGTGTAGGAGCCGGCTGCGTTCTGATGCCACTTCTGCATGGGACTCAGTCGTCCCTTTGTGCCACAGGTTACCTGACTAGACAGGTTCTGTTACACCCCCAGACTCCCCTCCACTCTGTGAAGGCTCCAGTGATGGGCCCAAGGCAAAGCCCACGGCCGATTAAACCTATAAGGACTCTTTGTTTGGTCTGGGTTTTGACTTGTTTGTTTAGCAAAATGTCAGACCAATTAAAGCCAGATCCAAGAGCCCTCCAGAGCTCACAGGCAGCTGCAGAACCACAGAATTCAGGAGGGAGGAGAGGAGCAGCCAAGTGGGGAGTAGGGGGGAGTGGAGGGAGGGGGCCCGCCCTGGTGGAAGAAGTCCCGGGCCTGGGTAGACCAGGTCATCTACCGGCAGTTGACCATTGGTGCAGAGGCTGGGATGCAGAACCTTGGAAAGACAATTGTGTATCCAGTGACCTGAGATGTTCCTAACTTCACATTTGCTCAAAGGTAACTCCTTCTGTTGGGCAGAAGCAGCCCCCCCCTTGGACCTGGTGGCCAGGGCTCCTGCTGTAGAGCTTCATCTGCCCTCCTCAGCCCCCACCCTTCCCACGGGGCAAGGAACCTGTGACCAAAGGACACGGCTGTCCAGAACCCACTCCTCCCTCTCTCGACCATGCTCCAGGCACCCAGGCTGGAGACATCCCGTCACCAGGCCAGGCTCCCTCCTGTGGCCCCCACTGAACCCTGGTCAGGAGGTCCCACCCTATGCAGGACCCAGGGAGGCCAAAATGAGTAGCCGTAGCTTAGCGGACAGGAAGATCCTGACCAGGGAGACAAGAGTCCTGACTTCCTGTCCCCGTGTCCCCTCACTGCTTCCGGATACCGGGGTCAGTCCCTCTCTCTCCCTGAGGCTCAGATTGCTCCCCTGTTCAGAGAAGTCATGACCTTTCTCTCCCTTTGCCTCAGCCCCTGAGGCATTAACAGAACTCAACAAGTGAGTGATACTTGCTGTGCCAGTGGAGACCCGGTGGGGCGTGTGAGCACAGCTCCAGAACCTACCTTGCAGAAGCCCTTGGTGTTTCAGGGCAGCAGTCACCAACTTTTTTGGCCCCAGGGACCGCTTTCATGGAAGACAGTTTTTCCATGGACTGGGGCGGGGGGGTGGTTTCAGAATGATTCAAGCATATTACATCTATTGTACACTTTATTTCCATCATTATTACATCAGCTCCACCTCAGGTCAGCTGGTCTTAGATCCCAGGGGTTGCATGCTCAGTTGTGTCCTACAACTCTTGCAACCCCATGGACTGTAGCCCCCACTCCTTGCATTCCCTGCCCTTCGTCCCCACCAGTCCTCAGGACACCAGCAGGCTCCCATCTGGGCCTCTCAGGTCTACGGAGACTTGAGACCTGCAAAGTCAAGATTCTGAGAAAACTTTCTCCTACTCGTGTGATTCACGCCCAGGCCTGCCACTCCCACGGGCAGCGGGTGCCCACCCCAGGGCCAGGTGCTGTCCGCAGCGCTGAGAGTGTGATAGGGGTGAGCTCCCCGCAGAGCAAGGGCAGAAAAGCCCACAACCTCCCACCTCAGGCAGCCCTTCCAGCTCCGCGGGGACTGGCTGTGACTGTCCTCCTGGAAACTCAGCGTGGGGAATTTCTGTCACACACTGGAACCTTGTATTTGCTCCCTAGAGCCGCTGTAACAGAGTTCCACAAACCAGGTAGCTTAAAAGAACAGAATTATATTCTCCCACAGTTCTGGAAGGCTCGAAATTCCGGGTGCCGGCAGGGCTGTGCTGTTTCTGAAGGCTCTAAGGGAACCTGTTTTTCTTGCCTCTGCCAGTGGCTGCCAGCCTTCCTTGGCATCCCTCCCTCGGATGGGAGTCTCTGCCTGCATCTCCTTGGGTGTCTTCACGCCAGCTTCCCTCTGTATGTGTCTCCCCTCTCCTTCTTATAAGGACACCAGTCATAGTGGACTATGGGCCCTTCCTACTCCAGGAAGACATCTCTTTTAAAAATATCTACTTATGTGTATTTACTTGGCTGCGGGGTCTTAGCTGCGGCATGCAGGGTCTTCCATCTTTGTTGTGGCACACGGGATCTTTAGTTGCAGCATGTGGGATCTAGTTCCCTGACCAGGGATCGAACCCTGGGACCCCTGCCATGTGGGAGCCTGGAGTCTTAGCCACTGGACCTCCAGGGAAGTCCCAAGACATTACTAATAGTTGATATCTACAAAGATCCTATTTCCAAATAAGGCCATGTTCACAGGTACCAGAGTCTAGGACTCGAGATATCTTTGGGGGGAACACGAGTCAAACCACAACAATCCCCAGGCCCAGTGATTTAGCGTTCACAGCTGCATGCTTCCCAGAACTCTGGGAGCAGAAGTGCCCTCCTTTTCAGGATGCCACCACTGCCCTTGTCTGAATACACCCAGCCTCCTCACCAAAACTCTTTCTTGGTCGAGAGCTGACGAGCCCAGCCTCCCCTGTGCATTAGCCCTAGAGCAGGGGTCAGCAAACGGCCGATGGCCATATCTAGCCAGCTGCCCCTTTTGCTGGAGCACAGCCATGCCCATCCTTCACACCCTATCACCTGTGGCTGCTTTCAGAGCTACAGCCACTGAATTGAGTCACTGAAACACAGACCTGTGGCCTGCAAAGCTTAGCAGGGTGCCGGCAGTACATGTGTAAGTACTGTGGGTCTTTTGCAGGGAAGTTTAAGGTATTTGCAGCAATGACCCCAAAATACTACCTTCTGAGTAATTAAAGAAAGATGGGGCAACGTCTCCTTTTGCCTCTGAAAGGATTCTGATGTTCAGGCTCATTTCAGAGTTGAGTGTTTTCTCATGTCTAAGGTGAAGATAAAAGTACTACCCACCCCCTTGGGTTGGAGCTGGTGGATTTAATGAAATAATTCAAATAGAGCATTAACCAGGGTGCATAGCACATAATGAACATTGAATAAACATCAGCTATTTTCATTATTGCTATCATTTTCCTGTTATTCTGGGGAACGTAGAAGACCAGAGGTGAGGGAAAACCAGGTCTCATCTTCATGTGAGAAAACTACCTCCCACCTCCCGACCCCTGACCCTGTGCTTCTGCTTCTCGGCAAGCAGCCAAGAGAGGGACTGACTGATCCATTTTCTGAATGTGTCTCCCCTCTCCTTCTTATAAGGACACCAGTCATAGTGGACTATGGGCCCTTCCTACTCCAGGAAGACATCTCTTTTAAAAATATCTACTTATGTGTATTTACTTGGCTGCGGGGTCTTAGCTGCGGCATGCAGGGTCTTCCATCTTTGTTGTGGCACACGGGATCTTTAGTTGCAGCATGTGGGATCTAGTTCCCTGACCAGGGATCGAACCCGGGGACCCCTGCCATGTGGGAGCCTGGAGTCTTAGCCACTGGACCTCCAGGGAAGTCCCAAGACATTACTAATAGTTGATATCTACAAAGATCCTATTTCCAAATAAGGCCATGTTCACAGGTACCAGAGTCTAGGACTCGAGATATCTTTGGGGGGAACACGAGTCAAACCACAACAATCCCCAGGCCCAGTGATTTAGCGTTCACAGCTGCATGCTTCCCAGAACTCTGGGAGCAGAAGTGCCCTCCTTTTCAGGATGCCACCACTGCCCTTGTCTGAATACACCCAGCCTCCTCACCAAAACTCTTTCTTGGTCGAGAGCTGACGAGCCCAGCCTCCCCTGTGCATTAGCCCTAGAGCAGGGGTCAGCAAACGGCCGATGGCCATATCTAGCCAGCTGCCCCTTTTGCTGGAGCACAGCCATGCCCATCCTTCACACCCTATCACCTGTGGCTGCTTTCAGAGCTACAGCCACTGAATTGAGTCACTGAAACACAGACCTGTGGCCTGCAAAGCTTAGCAGGGTGCCGGCAGTACATGTGTAAGTACTGTGGGTCTTTTGCAGGGAAGTTTAAGGTATTTGCAGCAATGACCCCAAAATACTACCTTCTGAGTAATTAAAGAAAGATGGGGCAACGTCTCCTTTTGCCTCTGAAAGGATTCTGATGTTCAGGCTCATTTCAGAGTTGAGTGTTTTCTCATGTCTAAGGTGAAGATAAAAGTACTACCCACCCCCTTGGGTTGGAGCTGGTGGATTTAATGAAATAATTCAAATAGAGCATTAACCAGGGTGCATAGCACATAATGAACATTGAATAAACATCAGCTATTTTCATTATTGCTATCATTTTCCTGTTATTCTGGGGAACGTAGAAGACCAGAGGTGAGGGAAAACCAGGTCTCATCTTCATGTGAGAAAACTACCTCCCACCTCCCGACCCCTGACCCTGTGCTTCTGCTTCTCGGCAAGCAGCCAAGAGAGGGACTGACTGATCCATTTTCTGGCTGGAGAAAGCGAGGCCTGGTGAGTTTGAAGGCCTTGGCCGGCCCACCAGGCAGCAGAAACAGGGCTACAGTCCAAATGTCAGAGGCTCCACGGGTCTCCATGACCCGCACCCCAGCCCCCTCAACACACACGCTGTTTGCCAGTTCTGTGCCCCATGCACACGGGCAGTGGATGGCTAGGGACCCCCGGCACCTCCTCACCAGCTCTTGGAGCCAAGGCTGATTGCTTCCATGCAATTTGAATTAATCTCATGCTTCAGGTGGAGCTTGGCTAATCAGGAGAGACAAGAAGCCGAAGTGGGTGCAATCAAATTAACAACGCTAGGCCCTGGCTCTTTAAGAAGGAGAAAACAAAGCAGGCACCAGAAGGCACCTCCCCCCACCCCAACCAGCCCTTCCCTGGGGAAGCCTGGCACGGCTGCCAGGGCTGAGCGCAGAGCTTCTCCCACCCTACCCCACCCTGGGCCAACCACCCCACGCGCCAACAATGCCCCTTTGTGGCAGCTTATCTCATACCGCCAAACAGCCTGTGGTTCTTGTCGGCATCTTGTTAACAAGGAGCAGAGACACAAGCCTTTGCGGGGAGGGGGGAAGTGGGCTGAGTTGGGGGGAAGGAGGGGCCCACTCGCCTCGAATGGGTGAATGGGTGCCTGTAGTCCTTTCAGAAACGAAAGGAGATGCGAGCCTCCCAGCTGGGCAGCTCCCTTCCCCCCTGGGGAGGAGGGCCTACAGAACTCTCTTGAGCCTTCAGGGCATGTGCTATCCCCTGGAGAAGAAGGAGTCCATCCAGAAAAGCATTTTAACATGCCAGAGAGTGCATCCTTTTTAGCAAAAAAAAAAAAAAAAACAAACTATGGGACTCCTGGAGAGATTTCAGTTAGACTCTCAGAAGGACTTCCTGAGACTGTCAAGTCAGGTCCTTGGGGTTGGCGAAGAATACCGTGACTTTGCTGCTCTTCCAACCCTCCTGGCCTTGAAGTCGTCCTCCCTGAGGAGAGGAGGGACCAGAGGGACATCCACTTGAATGGGGAGGGGAGAACCATCCAGCCCTGTGGTTCTTCCTTCAGACCTCGTGAGGAGCTCCTGAAGCCCCTCTCCCGGGCCATCCACCTGGAAAAACAGAACAGCCTAACCCCTGGGTGTCCCGGCTCCCAGACCCATCTGCTTCACCCCCAGTTTGGCTGCACTTCTCTTCAGGGACGCGGGGGTCTTTGCACGCCCCTTCTGCTCCCCCACCTCCTGCCCTTCTTCAACCAGCGTCACATCAGCGGTAAAATCACAGGTGCCCTGAATCTTGGCTCTGCTGCTCTCTAGCTGTGTGGCCTTGGGCAATTTACTTCTCTAACCCTCAGTTTGCCCATCTGTAAGTGAAAGTGTTAGTCGCTCAGCCGTGTCCAACTCTTTGAGACCCCCGCCAGGCTCTTCTGTCCATGGAGTTCTCCAGCAAGAATACTGCAGGGCGTTGCCATTCCCTTCTCCAGGGGATCTTCCCAACCCAGTGATGGGATCGGGGTCTTCTGCATTGTGAACAGATTCTTTACCATCTGAGTAAAGTGGGAGTAAAAACAGGGTTGTTGTTGTGAGGATTAAATGAGTTAACTGCATTTAAAGGAATGCAGAATAGTGTCTAGCAAATAGTAAGCCCTCAATAACGTAAACTTCCAGGATTATCCTGTACTGATGCCCCAAGCTTCTTTTCTTTTTTTAATCTTTAAATACGTATTCATTTTATTTATTATTGGCTGCGCCGGGTCTTAGTTGCACCATGCGGGGTCTAATTCCCCCAGCAGGAATCAAACTCGGGCCCCCTGCATTGGGAGTGTGAAGTCTTAGCCACTGGACCACCAGGGAAGTCCCCCAAGCTTCCTGTTGAAGCGTAGCATTCCACACCTCTTCCCCATTTTATCAGGCCTCTCCCAACAGCTGGTGGCATTCACGTCCTTTTCTTCCACATCCTCCTTCCCACACGCACTGCTCTTCTCCTCTGGGTATTGGGAACTGAATCTTCCCTCCCTGGTGATTCGGGGACTGTCAGAAACACCAGCTGAGCTCCAATCACCAGCGGGAGAGAGGCAGGGCCACAGAGACAGAGAAGGCCAGCTCATCGCCTCCCTGACCCCCACCCCCAGGCCGGCCAGCCCTGGACTGGCCCCCTGGCCCCCTGGCCCCACCCTCCTCCACTTCTCAGCTTCCTGCTCTCCCTTTAGAATTCCTCCATGTCATGTCACTCCCACCCAGCTTCCCACTTCTGGGACAAAGCCCAGGATGGGAGAACAGCCCACCAGGGCAGAAGGAGAAAAGTGTGGATGAAACCAGAGGAAGGGATGCTGGTGAGCTGTCAGGGGACTTGGGGCGTCTTCTTGGCACTCCCCAGCTGTGTGACTATTTAGACAAACCACGTAGCCTCTCTGAGCTTCCATTGCCTCACGGGTACTCTTGGTGCTAAAAGCCCCCAGGCCACCTTCTTAACAGGAACAAGATGTTCCCGCACTCTTAAACTGCAAAGATCAGTCCAACCCAGCTTATGCATGGGACCCTAGAGAAGGGGGAAGCTGGAGGGGCCAGGGAGAGTCCAAGTAGGTACAGAGTTTATAATCCTCATAGCAGGGTCCAGGGGCCCTAGGACTCCATCCCCAAGCCTGAGGGGCTGGTCAGAAAGTCCGTGGATGCTGGGGGTGAGAGGAAGCAGAGCTGTCTCCTGGTGTTTTAAAAATCTGTCAGCTTCTCACATCAAATTAAAATGTAAATAGCAGCTGGTCTGGGCAGGACCTGGGGGTGACAGGAGCCGGCCTGCGAGTAATTTCACAGACGGGAAGCGGTTACATCGGATTCTGACAACTGTCTTGTTTCTGAAATTGATTTCCTCTCCCCTCGCCTTGCTGCCCCAGGAGGGCCCTGGAGCGCGGGGAGGGGGTTGAGTCCGCTGTGGTAGGGCGGGGCAGCCAGTGCCTTTCTCCTCACTGTGGCTCCTGCCAGTAAAGCCCCTTCAGGCCCGGGAGGAGGAATCTGGGAGTTCTGCAAAGCTCTAAGGCCACAGGAGAGGTGCCCAGGGCCTAGGATCCTGCATCCTTCCCACAGATACATGCTAGGTCCTGAGCAGGATGCTTGTACCCCAGAGAGTCTCACAATCAGAGATAAGGACACGGCAGTATGACATGCACCGTGCCAGGAGTGCTCGATGCCCACAGGAGGGGTATCTGCAGTGACATGGGGTGTCAGGGGAGGGCCTTGGGAGTCATCAGGAAGCCCCTTTGGGTTCTACCAGGATTTGCCCCAATCTGGCCCAGTGCTGGAGGTTGCCGCCAGGGTTGTAAAGCTCTAATCAGACTGGCCCAGCTCCCCCCAGGACCTCCCACAGGACCTCCCACAGGACCCCAGGGAAGAACCCACCCTCCTCACCTAGAGCGGTTGTGTGTTCAGGGGCAGCTCACCCACTTGGGTCTCCCTGATGCCCTCAAGCCTGGCCTCTCCCTGTTGCCCAGTCCCCAGAGAATCTCCCACCGCACCCTTCTTTGTAAAAAGAAATTAGGTTTCCTTGGCTGTTAATTGAATTACAGTGCAGGAAAGCAGAGAAGTTGCATCTCATTAAAGCCTCCTGTGTCCTGCTGGGGCTCTGGGTTGCCTCTGTGGCTGCTGTTAGCGCTTGTCATGTAGAACTCAGCCCTGTGTGTACAGCCCCCGCTCCCCCCACTCTCCTGCCCATCTCTCGCTTGGAAAGTGGGGCTGGGAAGTCTTACTTCTCATGGTCATTGGTGGTGGTGGCTAGTGAGCAATGAGTCAAGAGGCCAGAGCATCCATCAGATAGCCTGCTCCATCAGGGGTACTGTGGGCATAGGGAGGCCGTGGTGCTTGGTCAAGAAATACATTGGGACCCAGGCTTTGGAGCTGGGGAACAATAATAGTGCCTTCCCCAGATGACTTAATTCATGTAAAGTTCTAGAATACTGCCAGCACACAGTGCAAGGACATTCTCAGTAAAAGGCAGCCATAAAAAGGTATGTGTGTGTGTGTGTGTGTGTGTGTGTGTAGAGGGAGGGTACGCTTTTGTAATGCAGGGCTGTGGGTAGATATGTGTTAGACAATTACATCAGGCTGTTGACATGCAACTGACAACTACATCAGGTTACATGTGTGTCACATAACCTGTGAGTTTGCAGTAAAAGCATCGAGTGTAGGTTGTGAGGGTGACTGTGTTTGTGACAGTCCATTGGGGGCGTGTTTTTGACATTGTCTGTGTGCAATGCACACATTGCATGTATGTGCCCCTCCAGGTGACTACACCTGAACATCTCTCTTGGGAATTCTCTGGGTCTGCCTTCAACCCAGAAAGCGCTCTGGGGCACAGCCGGGTCTCGGTGCGGTGAGGGTTCAATTGTGTTTACCAGTGCGATTCAGTGGAGCAGAGAGACCTTCTGATCCAGAGCAAGAAGCAAGGGGGAGACCAGGGGACTGGAGAGCAGATGGGGTGGGGCAACTGTTGCCCTGGGCTCCCCTCTGAAGACGGAGGCCCCCAGTGTGTGACTCAGGAGGGCATCCAGGACCTGGGAGACCTGGACAGGGTCTGGGAGGAGGGGTGCAGCAGCAGAGTCCTGTCTGTGGTTGACAGGCAGACTGCAGAGGACAGGAAGGAAAGAGGAGGCAGGTCCTCTGCTTCTTGCCCAGGACGAGGGGCTGCAGACCCCTACAAGCAAGAAGAGCTTGCCCAGTGAGCCAGACTGCCCACCACCTTTCATCTCTCCTGAAACCTGGACATCCACAGGGGCCCAAAGCATGAGCATCTCTCCAGGCCTCGCTGGAATCTTCTCTGCTACCTAGGCTGCCTAGTGTGGGGAGCTCACCGCCTCTGCTGCAGCCCTTTCCCTAAGCAGCAAACACCCCTGGAAAACTGCTTCTCAGGCCAAACAAGAGGCCTGCCTTCTCCCTTTGTAAAGAGCTGTTGTTTTCAGGCTCCCTTCAAACTGCATGAAGTCTGTCTGTCTTCCTGATCACACTCCAGCTTGTCAATGTCCTCCGTCAAGTAGAGAGCCCAGACGAGACATGATGCTTCACAAGTGATCTGGAGCTTGTCATTCTATGTTCTGAAGACCTGAGCACTAGTTTTCATGGCATCAGCTCACCTTCCATCATTAGTATTAGAGCTTCATGTGTTAAGAATCATCTCTTCCCTAATATCTCTAATAGTAGAGATTGAAAGTGAAAGTTGTTCAGTCATGTCTGACTCTTTGTGACTCCATGGACTACATAGTCCATGAAATTCTCCAGGCCAGAATACTGGAGTGGGTAGCCTTTCCCTTCTCCAGGTGATCTTCCCAACCCAAGGATCGAACTCAGGTCTCCCACATTGCAGGTAGATTCTTTACCATCGGAGCCACAAGGGAAGCCCAAGAATACTGGAGTGGGTTCAGTTCAGTTCAGTCGCTCAGTTGTGTCCAACTCTTTGCGAACTCATGAATCGCAGCACGCCAGGCCTCCCTGTCCATCACCAACTCCCGGAGTTCACTCAAACTCATGTCCATCAAGTCAGTGATGCCATCCAACCATCTCATCCTCTGTCGTCCCCTTCTCCTCCTGCCCCCAATCCCCCCCAGCATCAGGGTCTTTTCCAATGAGTCAACTCTTCACATGATGTGGCCAAAGTACTGGAGTTTCAGCTTTAGCATCATTCCTTCCAAAGAAATCCCAGGGCTGATCTCCTTCAGAATGGACTGGTTGGATCTCCTTGTAGTCCAAGGGACTCTCAAGAGTCTTCTCCAACACCACAGTTCAAAAGCATCAATTCTTTGGCGCTCAGCTTTCTTCACAGACCAACTCTCACATCCATACATGACCACAGGAAAAACCATAGCCTTGACTAGACGGAGCTTTGTTGGAAAAGTAATGTCTCTGCTTTTGAATATGCTATCTAGGTTGGTCATAACTTTTCTTCCAAGGAGTAAGCGTCTTAATTTCATGGCTGCAGTCACCATCTGCAGTGATTTTGGAGCCCCCCAAAATAAAGTCTGACACTGTTTCCACTGTTTCCCCATCTATTTCCCATGAAGTGTTGGGACCAGATGCCATGATCTTCATTTTCTGAATGTTGAGCTTTAGGCCAACTTTTTCACTCTCCACTTTCATCAAGAGGCTTTTTAGTTC
>SJYT01066517.1:41583-139878 GCA_006410635.1 Cephalophus harveyi
GTATATCTTTCCTTTTCTCCTTTGCCTTTAACTCATTTTCTTCCTTTGTAAAAGGAAGGGTCTGTGTAGATCATCTGTGTGCTTAGTCACTCAGTTGTGTCCAACTCTGCGACCCCAGGGACTGTAGCCCACCAGGCTCCTCTGTGCATGGAAATTCTCTAGACAAGAATACTGGAGTGGGTTGCTATTCCCTTCTCAAGGGGATCACCCAACCCAGGGATCAAATCCACATCTCCCACATTGCAGGGTCATTCTTTACCATCTGAGCCACCGGGGAAGCCCATGGATCATCTATACCCATGCCCTTCAGTAGAAACAAAATGCAAGCTGGCTGTATAATTTAAAATCTTCTAGTTGTCGCATGTTCAAAAAAGTAAAAAGAAACAGGTGAGATTCACTGCGATAGTATATTTTATGTAACCCAGTATATCTAAAATATTAACGTGTGATCAACATAAAACTATTAAGGAGCTGTTTTACATTCTTTTTCTTTTCTTCCTGTGTTTTTGAAATCTGGGATACACTTTACATCACAGCACAACCTACTTTGGACCGGCCATGTTTCTAATGGCCAAGAGCCATGTGGCTAGTGGCTGCTATAGTGACTGCTATCTGGGTTCTGCAATTCTAAGACTTTGTGATTCTGTAAAATAGCTGGCAAGTGGCATCTTAAGGTGTCCATGTATTTATCTGATGCCTTTCTCAGAACAGGAGAGGGACATGAGACCCTTAGGGTGAGACCAGTATCCAGGTTTCTTGAGGAGTTGCTACATGGCAAGCACTTCTATATACAGACACTGATTGCCCCCATAACAGCTCTGCGGGATTAACACCCAGGTCTTCACATCACAGATGGTGAGTTTGAGGCTTGGAGAAGTCAAGTTGCCTGTGTTAAAGACCTCATAGTGAAAGTGAAGTCGCTCAGTCGTGTCCGACTCTTTGCGACCCCATGGACTGTAGCCTACCAGGCTTCTCTGTCCATGGGATTCTCTAGGCAAGAATACTGGAGTGGGTTACCATTTCCTTCTCCAGGGGATCTTCCCGATCCAGGGATCGAACCCAGGTCTCCCGCATCGGAGGCAGACGCTTTAACCTCTGAGCCACCAGGGAAGCCTCATAGCCGGGTAGAAATACATCCACTTGGCCCCCGAGCTCTTCAAGCTGGGGGAGTCCACAGAAGCAGTCTCCTCTTCTTGACAGATGGGCTCCCCTGAACCTGCCCTGAGCTGTGGGGCTCTGAGAACACTGGGTCTGCTGTGGGCTGCTCTTTGCCATAACAGTGGTGAAGGGAGCCCACCCCTGACCCCAGGAGCGGTTAATGCTCAGGGCTGAAGGACCAGTTAGGCTCTCGAGGTCTTGTTGTCTCTGATTGTCTCTATGTCTGTCTCTTAACAAGCCTGCGTGGGAGGACTCTGTGAGGCAGGACTGGCATGTATGGATGCACAGGCTGTGCACTGCTCAAAGGTGCAGAGCCTAAGGGGCAGGTAGAGTCTGGAACCTAGTTCCTACTCTACTGGCCAAGCTGTGGCTCCCAGCACCATGGGGCAACCAGCCAGAGGAATGCCTTTGTAATTCACACTCAGGCCCTGGACAGGCGGGTGCAGCCCTACCTGGAGAGCAAAACAGGGCTGAACTGTCAGCTTCTCACCCTGGTACAGAGCCTTGAAGTCCTCCTACCAAAGAAAGACTCATCCTTTCCCCTTCTACCTTGGGCCTCTGACCTATGCTGAGGCTTGACCGTGCCCCTACCCTCTACACACACACAGACACATACCCCTTGTCATGAACACCCCCTGGCCTCCTCTTCAGTTTCAGCAGCAGCCTCTTGATAGCAGGGACTCCTCTTGCCTAGGGGCTAGGCCCTCTTGCCTAAGGGGCTGAGCCTCTCAGGGCTCAGGCCTCCCAGGGGTACTAGGTCACAGGCTCTGACCATTCACGTCTGAGAAGCAGAAACAGCCCTAAGGCCCCTCCCCACCCCCACATCCCGGCATTTTAGTCCTTCAGGAAAAATGGAGGCTTCTGCAATGCAAGGCCCGAGTTGTTGATGTAAAATCTTACTCTATATTCCACCCAGGTTTATACGAGTGAATTATGCAAATCTTTGATGGAAAAATATTCCTCCGCACATCCTTGAGAGTGTAAAACCTTAGTCAATAATTCATACTCGTATGTCTCTGACTGCAGGCTTTTTCTTCATTATAACTTGCACCTCGTTATTTGTCTTCCGAGTTTTATTGTATATCTTGGTGTAATGCCGTGCATTATAAAATTTATCTGCTTCATTATTTGATGAGCCAGGGCTGAGGATTGTGCTAAGATGTTGGTGTAGGGGCCGAGGGACCAGGACTGCCTTCAGGATCCAGCACCATGTGAGAGAAGGTAGAGAAGGCGGCTGGCTGCATGATGACTTCAGGGGACACCTGAAACCACCCTTCATCCCCCACACTGGTTCCAGATGTCCCGTCATGCACTGACTGGCATCCCAGGTCACACCATTACAGCGCCTTGCCTTCATACCTTTCTCCAAAGGCTTATTTGTCCTTAGAAGTCAGATGACCCTGAAGAGTATGCTGGGAAGAATGTTGTCTGAGTAGGTGTCTAAAACTGGAGAGAAAGGAATTCCCTGATGGTCCAGTGGTTAGGACTCTGAGCTTCCACTGCAGGGGTCCTGGGTTCCATCCCTGGTCAGAGAACTAAGATCCTGCATGCCCAGCCAAAAAAAAACTGGAGGGCAGAGAATTCCTGAGGATGCTAGGAGGGAAAGGAATGGGCAGCTACTGAAGTGGATCAGGGGTGTGGTACCCAGAGAGGAGTCCGCAGGGTGGGGAGCAAACAGAGAGAGAAGACAGAGTTTCCTCTTGTGCCATAACCCAAGCAGGCCAGTGAGGAGAGGATGCTCAGTGTAAGCAGAGGTCCTCCCCTAACGGCAGGGGTGGAGAATGCTGTCCGATTCTTGCAGTCAACAGCAGCGTCCTCTCTAGCATGGCTCATGGGTCCTCCTAGGAAGAGAGTCCTTGGGACCTGTACTCTAAGAAGCAAGGTCTCCTGGGAAATTGGTGAGGAAATGGCAAGGACAAGGACGGTCCTCCAGCTGTATTGGATCTCTTACCTCTCTGGGAACTGCCCTGCACATCGTTGCCTCTGGGCCTTTGTTCTAGCAGTTTCCACCCCCAAGGGTTCCCTTGCCTCTGCTCTCCCCATGTGTATCACTGCACGTCAGATGGTGAGCAGTTCTCCTAGCACAATGCTTAGCGATCTTTCCTGGAACTGCTGTTGTGCTGTCTGTTCTCACCATTGCAGTGAAGCTCCCAGAGGTCTGGTTTGTCCTGCTCACCATAGCTCCAAAACCCAGTGCAGCCCTGGCGCCTAGTAGGTGCACCATCAGTGTTTGTTGAATGGCTGGGTGACGCCCTTGCAGATGCTCCTTCGCCAAAATCAATTTCTCCTAATACCTCCCTGAAAAACTCAGATTTTCTTCATGTTCGTGTTGCTTAAGCAGGTCTCTACCTCTGCCCCCCCTTACCCCCTCCTCCCAGGAGACAAGGATCCTGGGGCCGAGACCATCTTTCCCTCTGCCCCACCTTCCTCCTGCGGCTGGTGCTCAGGCCCAGAGGGGGGTCAAGAATGAGAGGCCTCTGCTCACGGAAGTGGGAGGCTCTCCTGATGGCCAGCCAGGGCCTTGGTTATTTCATGACGATTATTTTCAGGTCAGTGGTGACGGGTGGAGTGGGGGAACCTATTAATGCACTTGTAGGATTTAATTATGATGCTGCTGGCCAGGGTTTTCTGTTGCATTTTGTTGGGAAGAACCGGGGAGTTTCTCAGCTGCCTGGGAGGGCCCTGCTGTCTAGAAGCAGGGGCTAAACCAGCTGACCTCTGTGAGAGCTTGAGCCATGGACACAAGGCAGAGACCTCAGGCATGTCATCTGGGGTCCACAGGCCTCCCTGTTGAAGGTGCATGGATCCAGTTCAAGGGATCCATGAATTGGGGCTGAGGTAAAATGGCATCTATTTTTTCCACTAACTTCTAACTGAAATTTTGTACTTCCATTCTGAACCATAAGCAACAAACCACAGTGGTAGCAGCACCTGTGACTGATCAATAGGTATTTTCGCATCACAGCTGTGGCAGATATCTGAAAATATCATTTATACTCATCACTATTATGAAATTGTTCTAATATAACTCAGCACTAGAACTTATTTCATAAAGAATAGTGAAGAATATATATTATGTGATGAACTATATCAAGTTTGCTTTTGAATGTTATTTGTATAACCATGCTTTGGTATATCTGGTTTACTTTGTCATTTTATGTATGATATGCATTTCAAAGGATTCTGTTTATTGCCTTAAAGTGAATGAATGAATAGATAGACTGATCTGAGAAGGGGTCCATGGAATATCAGAACCCCTGATGAAGACAGAGGCTGCCCAGGTCATGGGTGGGCGGGGAGAAGGGGACAGGCAGTGAGGTTTTCTGTACCCACATCCAACCATTATTAGACCCTCTCCCTAGGGCAGATGTGGAGAAGGCAATGGCACCCCACACCAGTACTCTTGCCTGGAAAATCCCATGGGCGGAGGAGCCTGGTAGGCTGCAGTCCATGGGGTCGCGAAGAGTCAGACATGACTGAGCGACTTCACTTTGACTTTTCACCTTCATGCATTGGAGAAGGAAATGGCAACCCACCCCAGTGTTCTTGCCTGGAGAATCCCAGGGACGGGGGAGCCTGGTGGGCTGCCGTCTATGGGGTCGCACAGAGTCGGACACGACTGAAGCGACTTAGCAGCAGCAGCTAGGGCAGATGGGGCTTCTCTAGTGGCTCAGTGGTAAAAAATCCAGCTGCCAATGCAGGAGACTCTGGTTCCATCTCTGGGCTGGGAAGGTCCCCTGGAGAAGGAAATGGCAATCCACTCCAATATTCTTGCCTGAGAAATCCCATGGACAGATGAATCTGGCGGGCTACAGTTTGTGGGGCTGCAGAACAGTCAGGCACCACTGAGCAACTGAACAGCAACCCTTGGACGGAGGTGCTTCGGGGAGAGGGGCAGCCACGGAACGGAGGGCAGCCACAAGGCGGGGGGCAGCCATGGGGCTGTCTCTTATACACATCTAGATGTGTATAAGAGACAGCTGTCTGTGTGACTGTGGGCCAACTTCCTTCAGCCCATCTTTCCCCTGGTTTCTAGCTCTTTCCCTCACCCCATCCTATTGCTTCTCCTAGGAAGGAAGACAAGAACCTGGTTCATTCCCTAAGCTCAGGGAGACAGAGGCAGAAGAAGCCACCCAGTTATCCAGGAAACCACAAAGCTAATGGGGAAACCTTAGCTATCTCTGCTGTTTCCTCTTCTGCCCAGTGGACAGCTGGGGTTGAATTCTGGCATCTGGATTTATAGCTCCCACAGCCTTGTGTCTCCCTGTCCTGGTCGATATGATGAATCTGTACTTTTTGGATTGTCTGTCAGGGTGTAGAGGGGTAGGGCAGGAAGGCTGTGTGCATGCATGTGCCCAGAGAGCTTAAAGTAGAGCAAGAATTCTCTGGGTGGACCAGGCGGTGCTTTATTAATATGCACCTCGCCTTCACTGTGCTGCCGTGATTAACAGCAGAGCCTGAGCGTTGGCGAGAGGAGGTGTGGAGGCTGGCAGGCAGGAGTGGGATGCGTCTTTGCAGCCCTTTCTGTTTTCAGAGCAAAAGGCAATCTTTAGGGATGGGGGTGGGGAGGTTTGGTTCTCTGGGCAAGGTGGGCATCCTCCCTGTATTCTGCAGGATTGGCATGGTTCTGGATCCTGGGTGTGTCTCCGCCTCTCACACTTACTAGAGAGCCAGTCTCTGCCTAGTAGACACTGGGGAGAAAAGGGTGTGCTCTCTGGATGCCCCCCAGAAACTTACATGGTTGGGATGGGGTCTTGGAAACCTTCACCAACATTAATGCGAGCTGGCTTCTCAGGGCTAGAGAGTGGCTTAGTAGGGGAGCAGGCACACACTCCATGTGTAGTCAGCAGGAGACGGGAATTAGCACCCAGACAGCTGTGAACTCACTGTTTTCCAGAGGCCATAGGTCTTTACTTCTGACTTGAAGGAGGATATAGAAGCATCTTTGCAAAGGAATGGAACAGATGTGTGCTTCCTAAGACAGGTCTGATTGCTACCCCCTTGCACGAGCTCCCGAGGGTTAAAGACCCCACTACTTAGCCCCACTTCCAGCCCCAGGGTCACCATCTTGTGCATGAGACCCTCCAGCACCAGGCCCTCTCCTGCCCCTTCCAGGTGCCCACCTCAGGCCAGAAACCTCTTTCATTTCTGCTCTGCCAGGGAACTCCAGGCTAGCCTTCCACCTCCTGCCTACTTAGTGTGATTGCGATTGCTGCCCCTCATTCCCTAGTGCACCTGGTGCCTGCCTCTATTTGAAAGCTGTTATGGTCCCAGTTGTGCCTTGGTCTCTCCGCACCACCAGGAACACTTTGGGGGAAGGCCACGGTTCTGCTTATTTTCGTGTCTCCAATGCTTAGCGCACACTTGGTCCAGGCTGCTGGGACCCACTGGCTGGGTACACTGCCAGAGTGAACATGGGTTTTGCCCATAAATTCTGCGTATTAATGCTCTTTCCTGAGTCCCTGGAAAGAGTGCTTAGTTCTGTGGACACAGCACATGCAAAGAATCTTTAGCAGCGAGGCCTCAAGGGTTCAGCAGCAATGGCTGGAGGCAGAGTCCTCTCTCTTAGGCCCCCGCCACTCCACCACAGCATTCGAGGTTAGAGCCCTTTCCTGAGATGACCCTAGAGAACTACTCAGAATTTACTGCCCTGGAGAAGGTCAAATAGCACAAACCTGAAAGAACTCAGGGTTGGAATCAAGTCTTCAGAATGTTTCGTGCTGGCAAGCCAGGGAGGAGTGTGTTCCCCAGCACTGCGGCAAGAATGAACATAGGGAAGATGGTTAGCAAGGAGATACTCTGGAACCAACCAGCTGGACATGAATGCTGTTTATTGTATTGTATTATAATAATGAAAGATCGTTTTGTTTAAGACCAATGGCCCAGAAACCTGGGTCTCAGAGATTGGTCACAAGGCATGTTGGTGGGAAAACCAGAACTAAGGTTTGCTGACCCCGGGTCTGGGCACAATCTCTTGTCCTCAGTGGGATAAATCCTGGCTCTGGTAAATAATACTGTAATGTCGCTGGACTTCATTTTTATCCTTTGTAAAATGGCGGTGATTTTTGCTTCATTTATCTTACTAGAGACATGTGAGGTTCAAGTTAGAAGGTATTGATAGATACTAGTACTGTTTTGCTTTTCCTTGAGAATTTAAAAAGACCCCAATTTGGGATTTCCCTGGTGATCCAGTGGCTAAGACTCCACGCTCCCAATGCAGGGGTCCCAGGTTCAATCTCTGGTCAAAGAACTAGATTCCACATGCCTCAACTATGTAAGACCCTTCATAGCCAAGTTGTTGTTTTTTTTTTCCCCTAAAAATTGTAGTGCTGAGTTAAATTAAAAAAGAAAAAAAAGACCCAGTTTTTTCCCTCTTAAGTCTTGAAAACCATTACTAAGCTTCAAGGGTCAGCAAAGTTTTCCTGTGAAGGGCCAGATAATAAATATTTCAGGCTTTGTGGACCATCTGGTCTCTGTCCTGACTGCTCAGATATGTTCAGATGTAACATGAAAGCAGATTCAAATGGTACACAAATGAACATAGCTGTATGCTGATAAAACTTTATTTACAAAAGCAGACGACAGGCCAGACTTGGCCCTGAGCCATAGCTTGCTGACTTTTCTGGCAGCTCAGTGTAGTGGACGTGCTCTTGGCGTCCTCATGTGGCAGCTGACCTCCAGCCTCCACTCCAGGTGTGGTGCAGGGCGCCAAGCCTGGACCTGGGAGCAGGGAGCCCACGTCCCTGGGGCTCAGCTTTCCCGTCCGTGCTTAGGGCTGGGGCAGCCATGGGGCGGGAGGGGGGGACTCTGTGTTAGGTCTTGGATGCCATGCCGCTGCCTGTACTTTCATTTACTGTTTCCTCCCTTTGTTTTGAAAACCGTCTCCTGCTGATTCTGCGTCTGTCTCCGTGGGACCTCTGGAGTAAAACATGCTCTGAGCGCCTCCTGCGGGTGCCTAGGCGGCCTGTCTCAGGAAGCCAGATTCACAAGTGTGTGGACCTCTCACCCTCGCCACCTGCCTGGTGCTGTCCTGGCTCCTCTGAGAGGCACAGGGGGGAGGAGAGGGGAGGGGAGCCGGGGTCTTTGCTCAGCTGGAATCAGTGTGTCTGTCACTGATCTTGCACTGAGTGGACCCTGGTGGCTGTGAGGATTCCTGACGTTATGCAGAGGTGGCCCGCGGGGGACACACTGTACTGTCTGCTCCTTTCACTGATGACTTCCCCACCATGTCAAGAAGACGGGCCACCACCACTTGCCACCTGCTTTGCCTGGTGCCCATGGAGGGTCATGATTGCTGTGGGCTCGTCTCCTAGGCAGCCAACAGCCCCCTGACTGAGCTCCCAGCGCCAAGCCGCCACCTGGTCATGGCTCCATGATTGAGTATGGCCCAGCTCAGCCCCCCGTACCCTCGAGTTGGTAATTTCAGCTCCACCTCTGACCTTTTCTGCCCATGTCCACACACATGAAGACGTCCCTTCCCCAGAGAGGACAGATAGAACTAGGATAGGACGGCAACTGTCCAAAGCCACTGCCAAGTTCGTTCCCGTGGGTCAAAATGAAGAAATAACCTTTTCTGTGATGAGCTGCATGTCAGAGGGAGGGGGCACTTCAGAGCCCTCCCTCTGTCACCCCGCCAGGTGGTCAGCCTCCTGCTGCAGGGAGGCTGTGGGCGGAGGTAGACCGTGGTGACGGATGTGGATGTCGGTGGCACACGGGCACACCTTGGCCCTCTCCCCAGAATGGGCTTACGGCATTTTCCATCAGCATTCGTGTCCAAGGAGCAAATTGGATTGTCTGTTGCACGCCTGTTGCCATGTGTATAATTAATGTAATTTTATATTCACTCAATTACAGTGGCACGCCCAATAGGCGGATTACACAGGCCACCAATAATGTGGGTTGTCTGTCTCCCCGCTGCCAGTCAATGAAACCCATCCCTGCAGCCTTGCCACTCCAGTGGCCAGTGTCCCTGCCGCCCCCCCCCAGGAGTTGGGGAGGGGGACGGGGATGTGGGGAACGTTTTGTCTCTTAGCAACCTAAAATTTCAGGTCTCCTTTCCCCAAAGGCCCTCTGATTAAAGGCAGATCTGGCCAAGGCGGTAATGATGAAGCACTCAGTGTGGGAGCACTCTCCCAGCTTTTCTGCGAGGAGTGTCACCTGGACTCCTTGTGCCCTTAAAGGCCTGGCTGGGGATGTCAGGCAGAACTGCAGCCCGGGTGCCTTGGGCTTTCACGGCCGAGCTCTCCCCACTGGCCCACCTCTGTACCCAGAAAACCTGGGACTCAGTTCTGTTTCTCTGAGAGTCCATGATTCCTAGGCAGGTTGAAGGCAGCTTCAGGGAGTGTGGGGTGGCATTTGGTGAAGGAGCCGTGAGTTTTGGAAATACTAAACTTAGCGCATAGCTTTCATTACCTCTCTCCTTAAAAATTAATACAGATTTTTTTAAAGCGATTTTGGTCAGGTTTTGTTTTTGGCTGCTGGGTCTCTGTTGCTGTGCTCCTCTCGAGTTGTGACGCGTGGTTTATTGCGGTGGCCTCTCTTGCCGTGGAGCCTGGGTTCTAGGTGTGTGGGCTTCGGCAGTTGTGACCTGCAGCCTGAGTTGCCCCCTGGCATTTAGGATCTTAGTTCCTGGATCCGGGATCAAACTCACATCCTCTGCATTGGCTGGCGAGTTCTTAACCACTGGACCACCAAAGAAGTTCCTATCTGGTTTTTAATTTTAAGACGCCATCCTCCCTTACTCCCAGGAGTCTTTAGCTGAGAGGATGAACTTGGTTACCCTGTTGTTACTGTTTCCTCCTGGTTCCTTGAACACCAAGTGTTAGATGTGTTCACCCCAGGGCTGGCTGACTGTGGCTGTGGGGTCCGCCTGCTGGCTGAGCCTCAGCATTCTGCTCGGGCCCTGCCCTAGAAGTCCACGTGGGGACTGTGTCACTGCCCCGGAGGAGCCCATGTGACATCCAGAGATAAGGTGGGACATCCATAGAGGATGTGCCATATTTGGAGTGTGCTTGGCTGGGTAGAGTAGGTCAAGCTTCACAAAGGAGGATGTGTGGCCTTTCAGCAGGCTCAGGAGGGTGATCCTGCAGGCTATACGTCTAGTTCTTGCCTTCCATGTAGATGGGCTGTGAGTGGCTTTAGAGCGTGAGGTGTGGGGTCTGTGGAAGCTTGGGGATCTAGGCCAGTCACTGTCAGCTGAACCACCTCTCTGAAGTATCTGTAGAATATCCCATGTTCCGGATAAGGAAACTGGACCCACAATGTGTCCTGAGGAGTTGGGCTGAATGCCAGGAAGTGTTCCCCACCCCCATCGTGCACAAGCACGTCTCCTAAGAATGGCTTCGGGGAGATGCAGGGACTTGATCAAAACATGGCAATAGGTGGGTCCTGCTGACGGTTCTGAAGTGCTTTTCTCTTTTATAAAGTTATTTATTTATTTGGCCGTACCTCGAGGCATGCAGTACTTCCTCAATCAGGGATTGAACCTGTGCCTCCTACAGTGAAGGACCACCAGGGAAGCCCCCTGAGGTGCTTTTCCACAGAGACCTCTGATCCGTTGTGCTCTGCTCCCCACCACATCGATGATGGCAAAGGCTTTCACTAAACCGTCTGCATCCAGAGTTGGAGTGGAATGGTCTGTCATTTGCCTATGTCACACCATAGCAGAGCCTCCTGAGACCTTGGATGTTACTGGGTGTTACGCCACTCAACACTGAAGTGGCAGGAAAAGGCAGAAGGAAGTATGGGGCTGACGTGTCATTGGTCGGAGATCTCAGGAACATCTGAGAGGAATGGCAAGTCCATTAACAGGGTCTGGGGCAGATTGAGGCCCCATCCGGGGGGCGTGGCAGCCAGGGGGCGGGGCAGCCAGGGGGCGGGGCCTCTGCGCTGGGCAAGTGCCCTCCCAGGGCTGGTTTTCCCCACTTACTGGAACCTCCTACACCTCCTCCCTTCCCCAGTCCCAGCCATGATCACCTCCCACCCCAACACCACCATCGCCATCAAGGGCCACGCCAAGGAGCTCAACTGCACAGCACGAGGCGAGCGGCCCATCATTATACGCTGGGAGAAAGGGGACACGGTCATCGACCCCGACCGCGTCATGCGGTATGCCATCGCCACCAAGGACAACGGCGATGAGGTTGTCTCCACGCTGAAGGTAAGCACCCATGCCCGTCTCAGGGGGAACCCGACTCTTAGAAAGTGGGGAGCCCACAGCTATTGCATCTGAATCCAAAAGAGGTAAACAGGAGTCTGGGAGCCCCACCCCGAAAAGTACCTCTCCTTTCCTACCTATTTCCCTCCTTCACCCACCAACCTATGCCTTGAGCCTCATCCTGTCTCCTTTCTGACAACTCTACACTTTAAATGTATGGGATCCTCAGCCACGCCCTCCCTCTCCCCTCCCTCCTGGACCCTGGGATCCTCCCTCCATCCTGGGACCCCTCAGCGTCCCCTCTCTCGTGGACCCCCAGCCCCTCCTCCCTCCTAGAACCCCTCGGCCTCTCCCTGCACAGACTCTTCCACACTTCCATCCATTGAACTTTCTGGGAAGAGGAACTCTTGACAAACCCTGGGTGGGTCCCCTCCGAGAAGAAGGTGGTCTTGCTGATCCCCCACTAGATGGGCCCCCTTCAGCAGATGGTCCCTAAAAGACTCCCCATTCCTTCCTCTCTCCGCACACTTCGCCCCTCCGCCTGCCTCCCAGCTCAAGCCTGCTGACCGTGGGGACTCGGTGTTCTTCAGCTGCCATGCCATCAACTCATATGGGGAGGACCGGGGCCTGATCCAGCTCACTGTACAAGGTACCCACCTGCCCCACGGCCCCAGCCCCCTCCTCTGGGCCCCGGTGCTCACTGCCAACTCCCCTCAAGAGTGGGGGACACTCCACACCCAGGGCTGGTGACAGGAAGCAGCTCTGGGGAAAAGCTTCGATCCACTCTCCCTCTGGCCCAGAGTGGTGCCATAGGGTCCCTCCAGGACACTGCAGACAGCGGGGTCTGTGATGGCTGCAGCCCCTGTGGAGCACACTGTTGCCCCAGAAGTGGGGGACCTGGATTTGTGGGCCCAGACCCTGGGGGAGGTGTGAGGAGGGAGAGTCAAGATGGACAACCTGGGAGCTCTGCATGGAGGGAAGCAGGCCATCAGCTGTGAGGGGTCCCTCCAAAAGGGGCTGAGGAAGCGAGGGGAACAGAGCAGAGACCCAGCATGCCCGCCTCTGCTTCTGAGCCCTGCTGCCAGGCTCCTCCACCCCCATGCTGCCTTGCCTCTCCAGCCCCATGCTGCCTTGCCCAAACTCCAGGGCTCAGGACCCTCAGATAGACCCTTGTGTCACCAGTCCTCCCAGCACAGATCCCTTGATCTCTGCAGAGAGTCGGCAGGAGGCTAAGCTCTCTGCTGCCATCCTCACCCCTGCCTCCTTCCCTTGCCACTCCCAGAGCCCCCCGACCCCCCAGAGCTGGAAATCCGAGAGGTGAAGGCCCGGAGCATGAACCTGCGCTGGACCCAGCGATTCGACGGGAACAGCATCATCACGGGCTTTGACATTGAGTACAAGAACAAAACAGGTAGGTGAGGGCTTGGCCCACCGTGGCGCCTTGCACCACCTGCCTGGACAGTGTCCCCCCAGTGGGACGGGCCCTGGCTGTCAGGGCTGCCCATCTCAGACACACAAGCCCTCGTGTCTTCCAAAGGGAGGGACATTGGTCAGGTTAGGAAACCAGGGGGCAGATGGAAGGACCTCTCCAGTTGATTGGGAGGAAATGTCAGTCCCTTCTTCCCAGGACTGACCCTGGGCAGATCCATAGGGTAGTCTGATTTAAAGCAACTTAAAAGGCCCTGAGCCAGGAGCTACTGGCTGTATCTGTGGGGTCAGAGACATCACAGTTTCACTGGGTCATCTAGGCACTCCAGGTTTGGGATGATGGGGTTGCTTGGGAGTCAGAGAAGCTGGTCTTTCCCAAGAATGAGTCACCGGGGAGGTAAGAGTCCCTGGAAAGTTTAGATCTAAGTTTCTTTTTCTTAGAAGCCCTCCAAAACCCCTCCCTTGGGACTCTATTAATAGCTTCTAAGAGGTTGCCTTCCACTGTGAAGCCACTTAGAGCAAAGTGAACAATGGACCCCTGTGTCTCTGGGGAAACCAGGGACCCACAATCAAGTGGCAAGAATGGCAAGAAGGGGACAGATGACCTGGACAAGAGGCCAAGCCATAGGTGATCACGTTTATATCTGCGTAACTATTTCTAAAAGGTGACAGGCGACAGGGGGCTGCCCCGGAAAGGGCCCCGAGGTGGCTTCAGTGCAGGTGAGAGAAGGAGAAACATACCCCTCCTCTTGGGTCTTTTCATACTTTCAGAATTCAAAACCATAAGCCCATATAAGCCTTTCAAAATAATTTTAAAATAAAACACAGAAAGCAAATCTGGAAAACTGAAGCCTTCCCAACCGCCCTTCTCCCACCAACTCCAACTCATCTTCCAGGCCTTAGCATAGATCCAAGGTTTTATTTCCTCAAAAGCCTTCCAGACCCTTCCTCTCTTCCTTAGCACAGCACACAGTCATTGGCTGGCTGACTATCCGCTCCACCAAAGTGTTAGCCCCAGGATGGCATCCACAGCTGTGTTTACCTCTTGAGAAGCCGGTCTGTCCTGGGCACTGGGTTCATCATTCTTGATTCACGTTTCTACAGGAAGGCGCCCTGCCCTCAGAAGCTTACAGTCTAACTGGGGAGAAAAGTTAGCTCAGAGCCAGACCTCCCGAGGTCACTGCCAGTGCAGAAGGAGGGCCACAGAGAGAAGGGGGCGCTGCACAGACAGAGGTCGTCAGAGCAGCAACTCTCCCGTCCTTGCAGATGCTGCCTTGATTTGGGAGAAGATGGGGAGCTAACGGGGCCTAGACTCAGGGAGAGGGACAGGGCCGATCCCCAGCAAGGTGCAGTGCACTCCAGGGAGTGGCATGTCTCGCAGAGGTTCACAGACCCAGTGGTGCTAGCGGTAAGGAACCCACCTGCCGATGCAGGAGACGTGGGTTTGATCCCTGGGTCAGGAGGAACCCCTGGAGGAGGAAATGGCAACCCACTCTAGTATTCTTGCCTGGAGAATCCTATGGACAGAAGAGCCTGGCGAGCTACAGTCCAAGGGGGCACAGAGAGTTGGACATGCCTGAATGACTAAGCACACAGACCCAGTTTCTGGGTTTTTAGTCTTATTAGACTAAAAAGTGCTCTGGGCTCCGGGTTGGGAGGGGTCCTCTGGACTGAGCTTTTATTTCCTTGGGGAAGGTCATTGAAAGCCACTAGCCATGTCTAAGATCCTAGTGAGAGACTTAAGCACCTTGGCAGGGGTCATCAGGCGTCAGTGGGGAGGAGGGGTGTCCAAGAAGCGAGTGAGCAGGCTGCCGCTGTCCTGTAGCTGGGACAGGTGATGAGCAGGGGCCGGGCAGTGGTGCAGGCAGAGGGCACAGAGAGGAGAGGAAGCCCACTGGGTTCATCTCACATCTCAGGGCTTCCCAAGTCTGGGCACAAGCTTCCTAGGAGCCAGACAAGAAGGGGCGGGTCTGTCCATAGCCAGCATCTCCCTGCCTGGTTGATGTAGCTGGCAGGGCTCCGTTCCTGTTGGGGGAGTGGATGTCCGGGCTGTCACTCGGGCCCCTCCCCTACTGCTCACTGGAACTGCCTCCCTGCCCTCCTCCCTCATGCTGCCCCATTGCCCACTGTCCCCCTCCTCCACTGACCACCTTCTAATGTGTGGAAACCTTTCCTGGGGCGCTGCTCAGCCAGGCGAAGCTGAGAGCATCACACATCTGGAGAGCTGTGCAGAGGAGAGATGGGCAGGGAAGATGCTATTTTCAGAGCTCATCCGCATCTTCCCCCAACCCTGTCTGGCTCTCCTGAAAGAGGAGGAACCATCATACCCACCCCAGCACCGGGGTACCAGGATGGACGGAAGGGAGAGGGGAGGGTAATGAAACTCAGCCTCAGACTCTCCCGTCCACAGGAGCTTTGCACCTGTAAAAAAAAAAAAATCACAGGATCAAGAGCCCAGAGAAGCTGGACTGGTCCTTTCTTTGGTCTTCCAGTTGGCCTACTCTGGGCCATGCCACTCAGACAGGCATCTATGCTGGCATTTAGGAAAAGGAGTCCCACGGGAACTGGGGAGCATTGCCACTGGAGTCAGGCAGAGGCTGTGAACACAGCATCGCTTCCTCATCTGGGAGGTGGAAATAGTGATGCCTGTCTTGTGGGATTGTCTTGAGGACTGAAGAGAAAGCAGCTAGCATGGGGCCGTGGTTCCTCTCCTCCTTCTAACTGAAATAGCTCGTGTGGCAGTTTATAGTCCTGGGGGACTTGCAGGCTGAAATGTGTGTCTGTCAGTCAGCAGCATGTATTGAGTGCCAGTAATTTTGTTGCAGAGTCATGCATCAGCCATGTGGTAGAAAAGAGAAAGAACCAGGAGACAGAGCATTGCCCTTGGAGCTGAGAATGCAGTTGCAGTGAGAATATACAGAGATGTACACACACTTGAGCGCACACACACACACACATGCACACATGCAGGTACTTTCAGGACCATTACGAAGCACTCTCCAATCACATGTAATATACCACAAACTAAATTACGTGACAACTGAAAAAGATATCCTAGGGAACGGATGGGTGACTCAAAGAAAGGAGGGGCATGTGTGTGCATGCGTGTGCGTGTGTGCATGTGTCTAAGTAGACCTTCTGCCTGCATGGAGAATAGTAGAACAAGAACAAGTTTCAAAGCAAAAGACTTGGGTTGACCAAGTGTCAGGGTTGTGTGATCTTTAGCAAGCTACTTAAGGTCTTTGTGCGTCTCTATCTGTCAGTACAGACAATGGCACATAATCCAAGCTGGCTGCGAGAAATACGTGAGCATGAAGATTTATGTGCCCGTGCCTAACACAGAGCCTGGCGCACGGGTCCCCACGCTGCGACTCCTGTCCCTTCCCTCTTGCCCCAGACCGCACCCTCCTATGGCTGGAACATCTGTCCCTGACCCCCCTTCTTTGTCACAACTGCGCCTTTGCCAGGTTTTCTGCCATGTTGCTCATCATGCTAATTTTCCCAGGGAAATTACCACGTCTGCCCTTTCTAAGCCATCGTGCTCACGCTGACTTCTCCTGGCCCTAGGCAGCAGAGTAATAATACATGAATGCTGAATGATAAATAGCACCGTCCACACAAATCTATCAGACAGCGCTGCGCAGATTTAAAAATGCAGGCACCGCATTTCGCCCCTGTTTTCCAAGCAAGGAGCAGGGATGGGTTCTTTGAGGATGGCCCAGAAGGCAGCCTCGTGGTGGGAGCCACCAGCCATCGTGGGCTGAGCCAGCCCCATGCGGCATGGCGTTGTGTGGGAGCGGGGCTGCCAGAGGGTCTGGTGTTGGGATGTGGTGAGTGGTCGCAGTGATCCAGGAAACCCCTTCTTGGTGCAGTGGAGATCACCGTGGTGGGCTCAGAGCTGTGATGCAAGGAGGAAATCAGAGATGCAGGATGGACTTGTTTCCCCAGCACAGGCAGCTGAATGCTCCAGATGTGGCTTTTGTCCAAACGCTCCCCCTTCTACAGTGAATGTGTCTCCTGCAATACCGAAGCCCCCAGGTCCCCTCCCAGCAAGCAGCCCACTGACTAGAAGGCACTGACATCTCCCCAGCCGCTTCCTTATTTTTTAAGAAGAATATTTTGCATCATAAACCCTTTGATGAAGAAAGGGAGAGAGAGCCCTTAATGAAATATGTTAATCTGGGTAAGCCAGGCTCATATGAAAGGGAATATTAAAAGAGACAATATTCACCAAAGCCAGCTCAGTACTCTGAGAGCTGAAAAGGAAAGGAAAGAAAATAGGGCCACTGATTTCAGCTATTCAGGTCAGAGAGATGGCAGCGATCAAGTTTGGAAAATCAGTGAGAGACCTCCAAATTTGACTCTGATGCATGAGCCTGCAGGGGCTGTGGGGAGAGAGCTGTTTTGTGCCAACATCAAAGGTGATTTGGGAACACAAGGACAAATCCACCTGCAAATGGCTGGCAATAGCAGAAAAAAGGGGGCCACTCTCTGGGATCCCCAGTCTTCCTATGATTGGCAGCTAGGGAGGAGGCAAGCAAGGGAAAAGCAAAGGGTATTTACTGTGACTGCAAAATGTGGAGGAACCACAAGTCCAACATCCAGGACCGCAAAGTGGGCTCTGATCTAAAACCAGCAGTAGGTTTTAAGTGCCCAGCGTGTGCCAAGTGGGTGAGATGGGCAAAGTTGTAGATAAGGTTCCTGCCTTCAGGGAGCTTCTCTGTGTATAGCTGGAAATAGAATCCAGGGGTGGGAAAAATGTATGGAGTGAGAGGAGAACGTAGGATGGAGCCTTGAAGAACTTGAACCATAAGCTAAGAAAGATGTACCTGCAAAGTGAAGAGATAACCCAAGAGATTAGGAAAAGCTAGAAAGTGAAAGTCACTCAGTCGTGTGTGATTCTTTGTGACCCCATTGACTATTCAGTCCATGGAGTTTCTCCAGGCCAGAACACTAGAGTGGGTAGCCGTTCTCTTCTCCAGCAGATCTTCCCGACTCAGGAATCGAACCAGGGTATCCTGCATTTCAGGTGGATTCTTTACCAGCTGAGCTACCAGGGACTCCCTAGGAAAAGCTAGAGACCGTTTTAATAGGCACCCAAGAGAAGAGTGTTTGGGGAAGGGACAGGTTTAAGTGTTGAACATACCTGGAAGGCCAAGTGAGAAATCGGACTTGATTTCTCAATCAGACATGAGCGTCACCTGTACAATGGAGATATGGTGCTGACGTCATAGATAGGTATGAGGAGTAAATGGTATCATCACTGCACCTGGCACATCACAAGTGCTTGGTAAATATTAGCACCTCTTTTTTTAGCCCCTTAGTTTTCAGACACATCTTTTGGGTCTCCTTCCTCTGCCTGCACTCATCAAAAATGAATGCACTGACTCATGATCGCTGTCCCTCTCCTATAAACATGGGCAAATCAAATATGATGTGTGAGCTGGCACCAGTTCCCAGGATGCCACAGACAGAAGTGAACACCTGTCTCCGCATTACTAACCCATTTCCTCCCAAACCAAAGTGGCACCCTCGGCAGGAAGGAGCCTGCATGTTTGAGACTCTGGCTTAACTTCCCAGCCCCAGTGACTTTCGGGCAGTTGGGGTGTTTTGAAAAGACAAGGAGAATAAACAGTTTTTCTGAGCATCCACAGTCTGCCATTTGTGACTTTGGCTCATGAAACCAAAGAATTAAATGCAAAACTGCAGATGGGGAACTGGGCCAGTGCTTTTCACAGATGCCAAGCTGGTGTGGCTGAAAGAGATGTTTCGAAAAGCATCAAGACCTCAATTAGCCAGAACCTGGGGGATGGGGTAGTCTCTTTGGGTGAACTGATCCTCCTGGTTTACCAGGCATTAGCTTAAAAAAGAGTCTTCCTAAAAAATTCTAGAATATGCCATCCTCCCTCCCTGATTCAGGGATTAAGACTGCAGTGAATATAATTTAATCTTTTCTACTGACAATTTTCAGAATCCTCTACTATAGATTTAAAAGACATGGAAAATTAGACTGAATAGTCACATCAGGACGCGCCCTGGGAAGATTTTTTAAGCCCCACTACCAGCTAGTTTCCTTGTGCTTTGCCTTCTTTTGTCTTTTCAAAGCAAAATGCCAATCATGTAATCTGGTTATGAATTCTGGGTTTGGAAGGTACTAGCTGAGACATTGCTGTAACTGTAACCGCTTCCATTTCTCTCTGGACTCCCCTAGTAGATCCACAGGAAAAAATACATTGAATGAATGACTGGGTTCCTATGGAGATGCAGAATATTTACTGTCACAGTATCCCTGAGTGGTATTTATCGGGTATCTTTCACATTCTACGATTTTGCTAAACATTAGCCCTGGAATGGGCTGCCAGTCCCCCTGGATGAATTGGGTTCATCACTTTGTTGGCTTCTGACTCTAGAGATTCAGAGACCATCCTCTTGCTGGTGAGAGAGGAAGGGGTTTGCCTAGGGACTCTGCCACTTGGTTTATTCCCCTCAACAGCCTAGGAAACATTCAAGACCACCACCACACAAATGCACAGGAAAAAGAAATACAGAAGCCCACACAGAGGAGGAGAAAGGGGGATAAGACTTGGCTTCCCCATTTGCACTGGAATCTTGGGTGGAGGGGGTGTCTCACAGTTACAACACATCACTGCTGTGGTGTGAGAGACCAGGAAAGGGGCACTGCCCAATGAGACCCTAAGAGATAGCAAGCATTGGTGATCTTGGAAGGGGCCATAGGAAACATCTCACCTGAGGTTTGAGTTTACCAGGCATCCCTGGATAGAGAAGGGTTAAACTTCCAGATTCCCCAAGCAGTGGACTTGCTGTTCCCTCCCTCAGGCATCCCTTGATCTCTTTAACTTCATGGAACAGGACAGTTCTCTCTGAAATTCTCTTGCTGCAGTCTCTGTAAACAGGACCTCTCTGGGCATCTAGGTTGAGATTGGGATGTTGCTGCTGCTTGAGGCTGGTGAGGGGTCCTGGAGTTTGTCTGGCTGAGGTTAGAAGTGGGTGTCCTCTCTCCAGATTCCTGGGACTTCAAGCAGTCCACACGCAACATCTCCCCAACCATCAACCAGGCCAACATCGTGGACTTGCATCCGGCCTCCGTGTACAGCATCCGCATGTACTCCTTCAACAAGATTGGCCGCAGCGAGCCGAGCAAGGAGCTCACCATCAGCACTGAGGAGGCTGGTGAGCACCTTGCCCTGTCATCCCTGCCCATGGGCTCAGAGATCAGGGTCATCTGGGGCCCTCACCCACCCTGTCCACTGGCAGTGGGTTTGCAATTAGAAGAGAAGAGGGGGGAGATTCCAAGGTGTGTGTTTGTGTCTTCTTCTAGATCATTGGAGACTCTTATGCCTGACTGTTTCCAAATGGGGTTCTAGATGCAATGCTTTCAGGAACTGTCCGTGGTTCTGCTCCCACTCCACTGACCCCAGCCTGTCTGGCAAGGACAGATCTGCAAAGGATGGGGGTACTAGGGCTCTGGATTATCTTCTGTGACTTTTGTCATGAAGTTTTCCTGGAAATTTAAGCAAGATTTCCCTTATTGTATTTTCTCTTACCTGTCATTGCAAAATAGAAATTAATACCAAAAAGTACATATACATGTGTGGTTTTACACATAATAATAATACTAATAAAGCAAAAACTAGTATAACCAACACTCATTATCACTTCCCAGAGGCCCTCTATATACCTCTTCTCAACCATAACCCCATCCTTCCCCCTGAAGTAACAAGTATCCCAGCTTCCTTGTTTTCTTTCCATACATGTCACTAGTATATGTACACATAACCATAAAGTTTAGTTTTGCCTGTTCTAACAGAATGTAGGCATGAAATAATACTTCATATATTCTCTTGTGTTTTCCTTGTTGTAGTCTAGATTCTTTTTGTGAGCTTCAGTATAGCTGTATGATTTGGCTATTTTCATTCCCCATCCAAGGAATATAAACAGTTGCAGAATTACAGACTCATCAGATGGACAAACTTCTCCCTTTAACTGAAAGGGAAAAAAAAAAGTGCCAAAATGTTTTCCAAAGTGTTGTACCAACTTTCTCTCCCATGGTTAGTGCATAAAAGTTCCTGCCACTTCATATTTTGGTCTGCACTTTGTACTCTCAAACTTTAAAAAAAATTTTGCCAACCTGCTGAATGTGGAGTCATACTTAATAGTCATTATTTGCTATGCTTTCAGCAAATTATGGAGAATGAATAGAAAATTTAAACCCTATGATCGTTTCAAGAGGGACTCAAACAGAAGTTCTCTGCTGCTTTAGACAAGCTTTTCCTTTCTCTGCAGCAGCCCTCCAGCTCAAGGATGGGACTGAGGGCATAGGGCTCTTTTCTTCCAAGACATGACTCATAACATTGTTTCTCCTGACCTCACCCCAGCTCCTGATGGGCCTCCCATGGATGTAACCTTGCAGCCAGTGACCTCACAGAGCATCCAAGTGACCTGGAAGGTAAGCAAAGTCACAAGCATTTCCCCTGAAATGCCTCTCTCCCTTCCCCATCCTTAATCTTCAAATGAAACCCCAACAGACTTGCTAGTCAGTGTCTGGTGTCTTGCAATGCCCATGCCTGTTTGTTGATAAATACATGAGGTTGGAGGGGTGGAAAGAGAGGAGGATAGAGGAACTGGTCCCCCCACCGATCCCCACTCCCTTCTCCACCATGGCTTTCTGGTGGAGGCCTGTGCTTGGAGTGGGATGAAGAATTTGTCAGTGCCAAGGAGAGAAGGTGATTCTTTTACCATGCTGGTCTGTCCTACAAACCCCACAGGTTGCAATATATCTAGACCTGGAATTGATTTTGTGTACATTTCAAAGGGGCTCTATGGATAACAGGAGATGAAATGACAGGGTCTCACCCTTGTCTTGGCCCTGGGACTAGAGCTGGGAAGTAGCGTGAAACCATACCCTATGTTCTCATGGTCAAGACTTCAACAGGGAGCTTGGTCTTTTCTTGATTTCCTTCTCTGTAAAATCATGATGAAAAAATAACTGCCCTCCCTAGCTTTGGGGGAGGGGGAGCTGTAGAGAAAACAAACCAGTATGTGCCGCAGCCATTTCTAAGGGGAAGAAACTTGTAGATCTAGAAGGTATCCGAAGACTGTCACTGACGGGAAATATTAGAGGGAATTCCACAGCAAGGCAGAGAAACAGCGTAACCTCGAGCATGGCCTAGGAATGCCTTCCTGGGAAACTCTGGCCTCATCACCGCATCCCTGGCATGGGCACAGAAGGGCTCCCCATTCTGATGGCTTCCTGATGCATTTTCCAGTGTTTGGGTGTTTTCTTACACTAATTTATCTGTTCCTGTGGAATGGACAGAAGAGATATTTCTCCTTCCTATCAGAGGAGGCCATGGTATAGAGATGCAAGGTGACTTCCGTGGCCATTCAAGTCATGACAGGTGCAGAACTTCACTGCACATAGCCTGGAGCCATATCACCCGCAGAAGCCCACTGTCCAGAGGTCAGGAACACAGAGTTTCCTACGGCCCATTCATGTTCTTCTTCTTGAACGGTAGGGTTTAGGGGGTTACCTCATCTACATCTGGGCTCTGAGTCCAAGGTCATTTTCTGACTCTAACTCCTGGTAGAAAAAGTCCAGGTACTTTAGTCCTCCTCCTAGTCCCTTCATAAAAGTAGACTTGAGAATCAGAGAGATTCAAAAGGATCTAGTAATATTTTCCCTAAAACAGACTATATGTTTGGGACCTCCTTGGTGATCCAGTGGTTAAGACTTCACACTTCCACTGCAAGGGATCTGGGTTCAATCTGTGATCAGGGAACTAAGATCCCACATGCTGTGTGATGTGGCCAAAAAATTAAACAATTCTTTAAAAAACCAAGGGAAAAAAGACTATAGGTCTTGGCATGTGCACACACACACAAGGTGGCAGAGCCTGGTTCCTTCCCGCCCCAGAGAAATAACCAGGACAAAAGTGGGACAGAGGCTGGGCAGTTGGTCCTCCCTGGGTACCAGCCCTCCTAGTAGAGAGATACCTGGAGCCCTGGTTCCCTCCAGGTTCAGATCTGGTTGCCAGGGCTTCCCTCAGAAACTGGGAGTGAAGCCTGGAGTCTAGACCCCAAGTCTTATCTGCATCCTGACTCTGCATCCATTTCCTAAGAATACTCCAAGGAAGCCTGGAGGAGGGGGTGGGAATGAGTAAGTGTGTAAACCTCTGAGACATTTGGCTACAAAGCTCCAACCCAGAGGTCGATAAAAATTTAGAATCAGATTTATTTCTCCAAAGTCTCATAATGAAAAATAAAATTGATTAGAAAGTTAGAACTTCAGAATGAACTAGCCTATCAATAAATTTGGGGGCTGACTTCTCAAGGGAATTTTTTTTAACACCAAGAAACAGATTAATGAAAAATAAAGATTCACTTGAAAGATAAGTCACTTCATTTTAAGACTCTTTCCTTGAGATGGATCACCACTGCTTTATGACATAAATTTGCAATCAGCTCTATTGATTTCTTAATGCTTCAGAGAAATATTGTTAAGATTGATTTAAATCCTGAGTGTGCCTGTTTAAGGGGGTGGGGCCATACAGGGAGAAAGGAGAGAGAGGGAGGGAGGGAAGATATGTCAAGATTTGTAAAAATGTGTGAATATCTATATGTATGTAGCAAGGTATGCCTGAATGCCTACCCAAGGCCTCTGCCAGTATATGTTGATGTGAATATTGTGGTACAGGCGGCTCTAGATATGTAGGTGTGTGTCATTGTGTACTGCTGTATATATCAGTGTGTTTCAACATGGGCACAGATGTGTAATAGAGTATATGTCAGTGTGAGGACAAAAACACTCTGAAGATATGTTTGTGTCTATAATAAGTGCCTGAGTGTGTGAGTGTGTAGATTATTTGTTGTTTAGTCACTAAATCGTGTCTGACTTTGTGAACCAATGGACTGTAGCCTGCCTGGCTCTTCTGTCCATGGGGTCTCCCTGGCAAGAATACTGGAGGGGGTTGCCATTTCCTTCTCCAGGGGAATCTTCCCCACCAGGGATTGAACCCTCCTCTCCTGCATTGGCAAGCGGATTCTTTACCACTTAGCCACCTGGGAAGCCTGAGTGTGTAGATACAACACCCACATTCAGAAATTCTCCCCCTTACCAACTAGCAAACAGGACTGTCCAAGTGCAGAGAGAAACATTATTCAGGCATCAGCAAAAAGTCAAGTCAATTAAATACACACACACCTAGTTAGTGAGTTCAAAACAATTAAATTTAAAACTTCATTATATTGAGTTAACAGTGAGCTGAAAAATGCTGTTCATTTAAAACAGTCATTGAATTTAAAAAAATGAGCTGTTTTACTAACTTAATTGTTTTTGATCACACTATTTTTTAGTACAGTGAAAGGTGGGCTTTTAAATTAACTGCATCATCTTTAAAACCCTGATTCAAGCTGTTTTTCTATGTACTGGTGTGTGTGCTCTCTCTCAATATATAGATGGGCATGTCCCCTCTTTAAAGGAGCCAGTTTCTGTTTGTGAGTCTGTGTGTTTCTGGGTAGGTGTGTACTGGGGTGTTTGCTTTGATGGGTCTGGATGTGTGTGTTCATGGTTCCAAATGTAAGGGGACGTATCAAGATCCTCTGTGTGTGTGTGTGATTATATACAAGAACGCCTGTGTCAGTGTTTCCCTGTTGATGTTTTCTCTCTCAGAACACCTGTGTGTGTGGCTGGTTGTGTACCAGGGTTCCTGCTGGGGGTGAGAGTGTATTTTCCACCCCAAGACTAACGCCAGTGGAGTCTTCTCCCTTGGCCTGTCCACCTGGGATCAGCCCTTCATTCCCGCCAGCCCAGGCAGAGCTCCGAGGTCCCCCCTGTCACCCCCCTTGTCACCCCATCTCTGTCCCTCCATCCAGGAGTCGGCTTCAGGCCTGGGCTCTCCACGCACCCCAGCCGCTGGCCGGGATGTCACAGGCAGTCCCGTTCCGAGAGGGGATGGGCTCACATCAAAGTCAAGGACTCCTCCTATTTTTTTTTTTTTTTAACTTGTGATACCATACCATTTTATGTACATAAAACGGATCATTTTAACCATGCTTATAGGCAGAGGTCAGTGGCATTGTACGTTTGCAGTGTTGAGCAGCCGTCACCACTGTCCATCTCTAGAACTTTCTCGTGATCCCAAACAGAAACTCTGCTGGCCCAGCCATCCTAGCCCCCGGTAACCTCTGCCCTACTTTCTGTTTCTGTAAATTTGGGGACTCTGGACACCTCAGAGAAGCATCATGCAGTATTGCTCCTTTTGTGTCTGGTTTATTTCACTTAATGTATTTTCTAGGTTCATCCATGCTGTAGAGTTTATCAAAGTCTCATTCCTTTTTAAGGCCGAATAATATTGCATTGCATGTATGGACCACATCGTCTGTATCCATTCACCTGTCTGTGCACACTTGGGTTTGACTCTGGGTGAGATGGGAGCCTTGGAAGGCTTGGGAGCAAGCGAGTGACATGACCTGCCTTTGGGTTTAAGAGCATCCCCTCAGAACGTCACTGTGTCTTTGTCTGCCCCCCCACCACCCTCCCACCCCACACTCACAGGCGCCCAGGAAGGAGCTGCAGAACGGCGTCATCCGTGGCTACCAGATCGGCTACAGAGAGAACAGCCCGGGCAGCAACGGGCAGTACAGCATCGTGGAGATGAAGGCCACGGGGGCCAGTGAGGTCTACACCCTGGACAACCTCAAGAAGTTCGCCCAATATGGCGTGGTGGTCCAGGCCTTCAATCGGGCTGGCACGGGGCCCTCATCCAGCGAGATCAACGCCACCACCCTGGAGGACGGTGAGGGCACCAGTAGAGGGTAACGGGTACAGATCTCAGCTGTGGGCAGAGCCACAGGGCTGCCAGGGAGGGCTGGGGGCCCTTCCCTGCTCCTGGGCCCCATCGTCCTGTGGTACACACAGCCTCCCTGGATCCCTCTATCTCCTCTCACCCATTGGCTTCTCAAGGGATGCTTGGTCCATTTAGGCCGCTGGGCCTCTCCATCCGTTGGCTGGCTGTCTACCCATTACTTTCTAATGCTCTGCCCATCGGTCTCTCTGTTGAGCTGCTGGTCTGTCTGAGTGCCTGTCTATGCATCTCTGACCCTCCATCCCTCTTCTCTCTCTCCCTTTTCCTTCTGCCTCATGCTGGCCCCTCACCAGTCTCTTTCTCCAAGCTCTTTCCTCTACACTCTGGGTCCTATTTCTCCTCCTTTAGGCCCTCCAGGTTGGAAAAAGGGCAGAAGCCAAGTTACCTATGTACTTCTGAACTAGAAGCTGTCCACCATCTGTTTTAGGGGCCTGAGACGAGACTGTGGAGTTACAAAATCCCAAGGTCCGTGGACAGAGGATTTGGAGCCCAGTTTTTAAAACTGAATTCTTTGAGGATTAGAGAGGACTCCCACTTTGAGTGAATGATGGGGCCTGGTTTCTCAGGAGGAGAGGGTTAAGAGACAGCAGGAGCATGCCTTCTCTCCAAGCACAGAGAAGAGCCCACTGTTACCTGAGCTTCTGCTAGGAAACGAAAGGAGACATGACCCCTGATACCCACCCCAGGAGATGGAGCCAGGCTGGACACAGCCCCCCAAAGAGCAGAATACATAGAGCTTCCTTAGCGATACCCCAGCCTAAGACCAAGACATGAGATTAAAACCTGTCACTGAGTCTGAGCCTTCCCCCAGCAAAGGGAGAGAACTGACTGCCCTGGAAACATAATGCCATTGCCCCATGGCCATCCAGATACCCAGCATTCTACCATTAGAGAGTCAGTCCTTTTTATAAGCAATATCCTCTCCCTACCTCATTCTCTCTGACACCCTTGGGAGGGAGGATGCATCAGGGCAGAAACACCAGAAGATTAACTCATATCAGTTGTTCTTAACTTTGGCTACAAGTTGGAATTATCTGCGGAGTTTAAAAATCCTGATGCCTGGCCTCATCCCCAGAGATTCCCATTTAATGGCTCTGGGGCTCAAGCTAGGCTGTGAGAGGGAGCAGATGTCAGTGCACTGAGCCCCTGGAGGGAAGGGAGGACACAGAAGGGGGGAAAGGTGCATAAAATGCAGAGAGGTCCAGAGAAGCACCTGAGTGACATACCGTCCTCTCCCTCACCCCCTCCACCAACCCACATCCTCACCAGCCCGTCCCCCACCGCCCGCTGCTGGCCACAGGCCTGGCTGGAAAGAGGAAGACCAGCTTGTCACCATTAAGTACCAGCAGTACCATCCCAAGCAATACTCTGACACAGTGCTTCTCAGACCTGAGCGCACATCAGAGGGTTGTAAACAGATTGCTGGGCCCTCCCCCAGAGTTCTGCTTGAGCAGGTCTGGGGTGGGAGCCAAAAATGTACATGTCTAATAAATTCCCAGGTGATGCTGATGCTGTTGGTGCAGGGAGCACCTGTGAGAACCCGGGCACTAGCACCCAGGTCATTGCCCATAAAAGGACCCAACACTCACGGAGGTTTAGAACCTGTCCAGAATTGCCCATCTGATGAAGAAGAGCCCAGGTCAAAATCCAGACCTGACCCTGAATCCCTTACTCTTTTCTACTTCACCCTGTTGTTACCCTCTTGCTTGGGAGCGAGGCTGGATGCAGGACCAAATGACATGGATGCAGGATGCTCAGGGAAGTCACCTCCAGGGGGAACAGCTGCCCCAAGTCCACATCAGCACGCCTGACCAAACACTAAACTCCATCCTCCAGGGCCATCCCAGAAAACAACCTGGCCAGGCCCACCCTTGCTTCCATCAGGGCCCCACATCCCTTGCTTTTGAGGGGGCTACAGGGGAGCTGGGATCACCAACAGGGAGAGATCAGCATGGGCTGTGGAGACATTTTCCAAACAAAGGAGGAGAGGGGGAAGAAAGTTTCCAGCAGCATTTGCTCAGCAGTTTTTCATACTTAATTAAGGCCCTCGTTAGCCTGTCAGATCCTGATCGTTTCCTGGCAATATTAGCACTCCTCCTGGGGTATTCAAGGGCCCCTGCCTTAGCAATAGTGTCTTTTCCATAATTATATTACCTTCATTTTGTTCGAACGGGCGATCTGTATTAGTTTATTACACTGGGTCCCTAATTACATGGTGCTTATATTTTTACACCTAAGTAATATGAAACAATAATCATTCTCAGAGAGGATCGTTAGGATGATGTATTATCATTTAAATGCTCATAAAAATTAGAGTTGCCTCTTGTGGGGCAATGGGATCTAATTACCTCCCATCCAGCCTGTGCCTCCTTTCTCCCACTCAGAGCGAAGCAGACATGGCCTTCCCCTTTGCCCCCAGCTCCTCGGAAACCAGTGGAAGTGCCACCAAAGTTGTCCCTGGCCCAGGTGGCTCCTTGGGGCCTGGTGTCGCCCCTGTCTCTCGTCTCAGACGGGCGAGCTGCAGCTGGGCCACCCCCAGAGGCTGGGACTTAGGTTAAGTTCTCAGATGGAAGGGTTAGAGGCAGGGTGGGCCACCCAGGCTGGTCTTAGTGTTTTCCCTCACCCAGCGCATTTCAGTGTGTTGGGTGCAGGGACAAGGGACAAAAGTGCAGTGATTCCAGAAGTCCTAAAGGTGTCTGAGGACCTCTTCTCTCCTGCCCCAGGGTTATTTGAGAGCCTCTTTCCTTCTTTTCCTTCCCTTCAGTTTGGCACAGGGGCAGGGACACACGTGGCCGGCAGCCATCAGATAAGAGCATCAGTTACAGATTCTGCCCTGGGCTGGCTTGGTCTTCCACATTCTGTTACGTTCAGCGGAGGTGGGCTCCCTGGGCTGTGGTGCCCACTGGTGAACCCCCAGGAGCTCATGCCTGGAGTGCATCACCTTCTTCCCTGAGCACTTACCCAGAATCAGGAACATGCCAGCCAGAGCCCAGGAACCAAGCTGGAAAGATCTCTTTTCACCCAAATTTTCAGGGAAGGAGACTGGTTTCCCTTCTCAGCCACCAGCCCAAACTCTCGAGACTCACTGACTCAGGAGGGCCTCCCACTTGTGTGACCCGAGGTTCCTCTGGCCGGGCAGCAGGGTCCTGCCTGCACGTGCATGTTGTCCTGTACCTCCCTGACCAGGCCCTTTGGCTCTCCCCTCCGCAGTGCCCAGCCAGCCCCCCGAGAACGTCCGGGCCCTGTCCATCACTTCCGACGTGGCCGTCATCTCCTGGTCGGAGCCCCCGCGCAGCACTCTCAATGGCGTCCTCAAAGGCTATCGGGTCATCTTCTGGTCCCTCTACGTTGACGGGGGTGAGTCTGCTGGGGGTGGTGGCCGGCTCATGGGGTGAGAGGCCAGGGGTTGCAGGAGGCCCACACTTAGAGCTGAGCATCTTCCCATGGGATGTCGAGCGGAAGTCCAGCCTCTCCCCTGCACCTGTTATTCCCATGCCAGAGCCAGGGGCCAGAGTGAGAGGTGGTGTGCACGGTCCCCTTTCTGCTGGGGACAGACACCAGCTGCCCTTGTTCAGCAGTATGTTGGGCAGTGGCTTTTCTGATGGAGTGTATTGGTACGAGGACTTTGTAGCCATGTCAGTCAGGAAACAGATGGTATACTCAAACGGGGCAATTGAGACTTTAATGAAGGTGCTGCGTTCGGAGGAGTGTGGAGGGAAGTTGGGGCTCCGGGGACTAGCACCAGCAGGAAGCTGTCGCCACCTAGGACTGAGGGTCAAGAGCAGGGTCCTTTGGGCATGATGGATGGCGAGGCCTGTGTTCTGTGCAGCTGAGCTGCCCAGGACCTGGAGAAGAGCGGGGAAGGGTGCACAGTGGAGCTGGGGCAAGGAACGGCAGAGGGAGGAGAGCCAAGACAGTGGCCCAGCCCTTTGGGTGCCTTCCCACGGGAGGGGCCAGCATAGCCCCGCAGACACAGCAGCCCCTGCCCACTGGTGCAGCAGCGCCCTGGACCAGGAAGTCACGCAAGCCAGGGGCCCAGCATCCCGAACTGTGGACGTGAGTTTGCCTCGCCATATCCTGAGCCTTCTGCCACTGGTCACCTGGCCCGTTCCTTCTCTCCTGGAGGACCTGGGATTCCAGCTCACAGCCAGCCCCCGGGGCCAGCTGCCCTCCCCGGCCCCCACCCAGGTTCTGGTCTGCCCAGAGCCACTGCTGACAGGAATTCTCTCTCCCTGCCACGCCTCCACCTTCTCCTCCAGGAGTGCGCAGGCCTGCAGGTCTTCCCGGGCCTGATACAATTAGATGGCCTCATCTCATCTGTGCTGAGCCACAAAAGGGAAGGGCCCTCATTTTCCAGATCTCGCTCCCCCTTTTCAAACCCTGTGGCTCCCCAGTTCAGCCCTCAGGTGAGGAAGGCATCAGCTTCGCTAGTCTCCAAAGGCCACGGAATTGATGGCCAGGCTGCCCTCCTCCTGGGTCTTTCTCTGGCTCTAGTCCTAGACAGGTCCACTCTGGTTTCTGACCTCCTGGAAAAGGAAAGTCCCACTTCTCGGGCCTCGGAGCCCCTCCTCCACTGACCCAGAGTCCCCTCAGGCTGGGCCTGGAGTCCTCACCCTCTGGACCCTGGCAGACTGTGGCCGGTCTGCGGCTAGGCCCGAGACCAGGCCTCTGCCTGCACCGGGTCCCTCGCGAGGCGCCAGGGTGGGTTTGCTGGCACTTGTCTTCCGCACGGCCTGTCCTCAGCTGGTGTCTGGGGCTGTTTTCTAAAAAATCCCAGTAGTCTCAGGAGGACGGTTGTCAGCTCAGAAGCCTCTTTCCTCCTCCTGAGACCCTGGCTGTCCCACGGGACGCTTTCCCTAAGCTCTTCTTCAGCGTCTACAGCAAGTTCTTGGCAGATCCAGGGTGACGGGTCCTCGCTGAGCCCGAGGAAGGCCTGGCCCTCCCGGCCTCGGCTGTCACTCCAGCAGCCTCGCCCATGTTCTCTCTGCGGGTTCTTTGCAGACAAGATGTCCTTGGTGTGGGGGGAAGGGAATGAGGACTTAACCCCTTATCCTCTCGAGAGTTCAGGGTGCCAGTGCAAGAGCAGGCAGGTGCAGGGCAGGCATCCCCAGCCTGTCACAGGTCATGCCACCTGGATCTATCGCCTATGAGAGCCGAGAGCCCAAGGAGGTGTCGACTTCAAAGCAGTCACAACCTGAAAGTTGAGAGTTATTAATATTTCGGGTGGGAATTTTTAGGACTTCAAGCCTGGGAGATGGCATCTCAAGTAGCCCTGAGAGAACTGCTCCAAGGAGGTGGGGGGAGGTTATATAGAAGTTTTGCCACAAAGGCCAGGTAGTTTGAAGGTCAAAAGTATTTTTGTGAATGAAAGAAAGCCAGATATTCCAAGTTAAGGAATTTAGCCCTTTTTTGTGTATGGGAAGATGCAAGAGTCTGGACTCAGGGAAATCACTCCTTTCATATGCAGCTCACTATCCTGCATTTTTTTACATCCTGAGCTCCTCAGGATGTTTACTGTTGGGAGTGGCTACAACCTGAGATCTGCCATATCACCCAGGTATTCTTCTCTTTCCTGAGTGCCCATAGGGCTCAGGGATTCAAGGATTTAGAGGGCTAGAATGATGACTGTGAATATGGCAGGAAATACTCCATTTCTCAGAGGTGCTGGGCAGCCAAGAGAAACAGCTGCCAACTGTCCCACCTGGCCAAGGCTCCTTCTGGGTTCAAGTCACTCCTGGGGTCCCTCACATGGGGAGAGGGGTGGGTGGAGGACAGGGAAGTGAGGTTTGGAGAGATAGAGAGGCAGAACTATTTTATAGAGAGAGTATTAAGTTGAATTTGGTACAGGGTTGACTAGGGTCTGAGGCCCAGCTGGCATTTGTGGGTCAGCCTGGTTGGGCCACTTGGGGAGAGATACAGCCTAGGAGCAGTGTTGCAAGTCTGCAACCATGACCTTGAGGTGAAAGGCCCCCCTCGTTGCCACCACCATGGAGTCAAGGTCCAAGCCCAGGCTGGTGGAGGAGCAGAGGCTGGGGGACCGTGGCCTGACCTGGCCAGCCTGGGCCACACTCAGAGGATGCTCGTGTCCGGCAGAGTGGGGCGAGATGCAGAACATCACCACGACGCGGGAGCGGGTGGAGCTTCGAGGCATGGAGAAGTTCACCAACTACAGCGTGCAGGTGCTGGCCTACACCCAGGCCGGGGATGGCGTGCGCAGCAGCGTGCTCTACATCCAGACCAAGGAGGACGGTGAGTGCGCTCCTCCCACCCAGCCCCGGCACTCGGGGCCAGCTCCCAGGGCTTGTTGCTCCGGCCTTCCACTGCTTACCCCACTCACAGTTAAGGGAGAGAGCAGAGCCCCGTCCTTTCTCCTATCCCTTAATTCTCTATACAGTGACTCATTGGGAAAGACCATGATGCTGGGAAAGATTGAAGGCAAAAGGAGAGAGGGCGGCAGAGGATTAGATGGTTAGATAGCATCACCAATTCAGTGGACATGAACTTGAGCAAAGTCTGGGAGACAGCGAAAGACAGGGAAGCCTGGCGTGCTGCAGTCTCTGGTGTTTCAAAGCATCAGACATGACTTAGGAACTGAATAACAAGGGTGACTGAGAATTCTGGAAGCGCTGCTTTGGAAGAGTACAGTACTTCTGCCAAATTGTCTGGATAGGACCTAGACCACAGGTGGTGGTGAAGTGCCCCAGGACTCATGCCTAAACATACAAGCCACCATAACCCTTTCCCCCTGCAGCATTGGGGTCAGGGGCTAGATACAGCCTCTCCTCCCACCCCCATCCCAAGAGCATCCTCGTTGTGGCATCTGCTCCCCTGCAGGGTTCAGCCTGGTCTTCTCTGAATACAGATGGTTGGGGATGCCGGGAACAGGAACATCTCCCGGGTTAGGGACTTGGCGATCATGCTACAGAGGCCCCAGAGTGAAGGGGCCAGGCCCTAGACTCTGATGGGTGTGTGGTTGAGGGGACAGTCTCAGGACTGGAATGTGCCTGCATTTGGATCTGTGATCTCAAAGCCCCGCCCCTGAGGGCAGAACTGGAAGAAAAGGGAGAGAAGGAGCCAAACCCCCAGGGTAGAGTGATGCAGCCAGATGGGAGAGGCTGGGAGCCGAGTCAGCCCAGGAGGGATCAGGTCCAGACAAGGGCCAGGCTTCCCACCCAGGTCAGAGTGGTACCCCTCAAGGGGACAGGAGGTACCATATGTGACCCTCTGCAGCTCTGGGCTCCTCTTCCACTTCCTTCCTCACCACACCAACCCCACCACTTAGTTGATTCTAATTCTCCTTAGCCAGGTGCAATGTGGTTAAAGAGTGAATTGATATGGCATGCCTTGCATCCAGTGGGTGCTTCATAAACAGTAACCAAGCATGGCATTTTGGCCTCTTTCCAACTCAGCCTTGGTTTTTTCAAAGGATACAGAGACCCGTGGTCTAGGTCCTATCCAGACAATTTGAGAGGAGTTACAGAGGGGCATCTCAGGCTGGGAGTGATAGTGGACCTCTCCCAGTGCAGACCAGCTTGGTGACTTGGCAATGGGACTAACTGATTAATGCTCCCCACTCTCCCTAAGCCCCTCCCTTTCCATCAGATCAGCCCCCTCCCCCCCCACTTAAGCTCTTAGCAATTAAATATTTACCAACCTGCCTGCCCTACTTTTCCTGTCATTAATCCCTGCATCAAGGTTTCCTGGGACAGCTCCAGGCAGAGCCACCTGCTCTTGTGTGGAGACCTACCGGGGATGGTGCTCGGAGCCTGCCCCCTTTCAGGGCCTCAGGGACACACATACACACGGGCACCTTCTGGCCTCTAGAAATTAACCACCAGACCTCCAGACTTTCTTGCATCCTATTCTGATGCAAGGGGCTGCCCAGGAGGCTCAGTGGAAAAAGAATCCATCTGCCAATCGGCTGGCTTCAATCCCTGGGTCAGGAAGATCCCCTGGAGAAGGAAATAGCAACCCACTCTGGTATTCTTGCTTGGGAAATTCCATGGACAGAGGAGCCTGGTGGGCTATGGGTCATGGGGTCGTGGAAGAGTTGGACATGACTTAGTGACTAAACCACGACAATTCCAAAGGCCTGAGTTAGAAGCATCTCCACATGTTTGACTGACCAAGGTGAGACCCATGAGGGAACCCAACGTCGAGGAGCACAACGCTCCCTCCAAGAAGCTGTCCCCACCCTAGAGCTGCCTATGGAGTCACAGGGGCACACACAGCAGGGGCCAGGGTCCTAAGGTGGCAGCTTTGCGGGGTGGGAGGAGCAGATACGGGTGCCCCAGCCCTGCCACTTGTTGGCAAGTCACTAACCTCTCTGCCCCTCAGTTTCCTCACGATAAAACCTGGCAGCTGGTTTGCCTCATCTAGATGTTGTAAGAAACAGCCTAACCATAGAATCCTTTCTAAAATGTCAAGTGCTGGCAAATGGTAGTTGGTTTACCCAAAGCTGGCAATGAAATGACTACTTCTGGTAGACCCAGGTGCCCCTGGGGGAAGCCTAAGCCAAAAGGAACCCACTGTCAGATGAGATCTCATCCAGAACAATGGTCATAACTTGACATGTGTGTGATGTACCATCATAAGTGTGATTTAACCTTCCAGCACCTGGCTTCCTAGGTGGCAAAGAATGGTAATGGTAAAGAATTTGCCTACCAGTGCAAGAGACGCAGGTTTGATTCCTGGGTTGGGAAGATCCCCTGGAGGAGGAAGTGGCAGCCCACTCCAGTATTCTTGCCAGGAGAATCCCATGGACAGAGGAGCCTGGCGGGCTACAGTCCATGGAGTTGCAAAGAGTCAGACACGACTCACATCTGAGCAGCAGCAGCAACCTTCCAACAACCCTTTGGGGAGGGTATTATTTCCATTTTAGAGATGAGAAAACAGAGGCCTTGAGAGCTAAAACAACTTGCTGCAGGTCACAAAACTGATGGGTGGCAAAGGAGAGCTTTCCTGCCTCCCCAACCTCTATACTTTTCATCACACCATTTGTGTCAGTTAGGAAGCTTTTGGTTGTGAGTAATGCAACCAAAAATAGATTGAAGCAATAAGCACATTTATTATCATACATAACAAGAAGTCTTGAGTAGGGCAGCTCTGGGGTTGGGTAACTCACTGGTTCCCATCTTTTCTGCTCTGCCATCCTCAGCCTGTCAGCTGTTCCTCCCATGATTTCAAGATGCCTGCAGCTCCAGGCATCACGCCAGACAAGACAGAGTTCAGAGTGAGAGAAGCAGTCTCTTCCTATGGGCGTGCGTCTCTTGGGAGTAAAAGAAACCTTTCCCAGAAACCCCCTCAGCAGACTTATGCTCATTTCCCATCAGCAACAGCAGGGCAATATGCCTCTCGCGAAGCCAGTCACTGAGAAGAGAATGGAATTATCATGGCTGACTTACTCTAAGCATGATAAATCCTCTGGTGTGGGTGATGGAGACAGCTTTCTCTGAAGGGTGGAGGAGCACGGGTGACCCAAGCAAGAGTGAGACTCTGTTTGCAGGGATTAGGGAGGAATGATGGCAGAGGGGCAGGCAGGCAAGCAAGCCCGCCCCACCTTTACTGCCCCACTGCCACCAGGTTCTGCAGTTTGTAGGTAGCAGTCATAGTTATTACTCAGCTGACTTGGAAAGCAGACAGATCCACGTTCTAGTTCCAACTCTGCCATGGCACCTTGGACAACTATCCTAATCGGAAGACACAGCAACTTCCCACACACCACCCCCACCAGGCCCCCTCAGGATTTTGCCGAAGGAAAAAAAAAATTGACAGAGAATTTAGAGGAAAGCAAGATAAAATGCAAGCATATCAATTCAATCTCACTTCTTAAGTCCAGATTTCTCAGTCTGAGCTTGGTTTCAGCCTGGCTTGGCTATACTCAGTTCTTTAGCTTGAAATCTCTTGCCTGCTGCTCATCTGCCCTGTGAATACCAGACCCATCTATATGGCCTCAGAGTGCAAAGCTGGGTTGGACTTAGGACCACTTTAAAGGTTTTTAACTGAGGAAGAGGCATGAACTAGATCATAACTCTTGTAGAAGCATTGAGGATTGGTCATAGGAAGGGAATAGGGGATAAGGACTGGGTTGGGAAAGGCCTCTTAGAACCTGTGGGCCTCTAGGCAAAGAAAAGGAAGGTGTGTGGAAGGGCAGCAGCAATGAGAATGAAGGGAGGAGGAGGGGCAGGTTTAGGGAAACATATCAAAGGGGTTCCACTTCCAGGAATGGTAGAGAGTGTAACTCCAATCCACTCTCCTCCTTGTTGAGGACACTAGAAAATCTGAATAAAATATTTTTAAATGCTTGCTAGAAGGTAATCAGAAAGCTGGCAGGAAAGTGAAGGGTTACTGGGCCAGGATCCAAGGGAGAATAGAGGCCCAGGAGGTGATCTTGGTATTTGGGACACTCCTCCCCTGGGGGACGCTTGCTGAGTCTAGAGGCAGTGACTGAGAGACTGAGAGTGCCAGAAAGACATGAACCGGAGGCCAGGGCCTGCTACAGTGCGAACCCTCCTCTGCTCCCCACCCCAGCCTACTCTGAGCTGAGATCATGAAGGGCAGAACTCTAAAAGTGGACCAAAAGTAAACAGCTCAGCCTCAGATCCTCTCAGTCCTAGAAATTAGACTGCAAGGAGATCCAACCAGTCCATTCTGAAGGAGATCAGCCCTGGGATTTCTTTGGAAGGAATGATGCTAAAGCTGAAACTCCAGTACTTTGAAACTCCTCATGTGAAGAGTTGACTCATTGGAAAAGACCCTGATGCTGGGAGGGATTGGGGGCAGGAGGAGAAGGGGACGACAGAGGATGAGATGGCTGGATGGCATCACGGACTCGATGGACATGAGTCTGAGTGAACTCCGAGAAATGGTGATGGACAGGGAGGCCTGGTGTGCTGCGATTCATGGGGTAGCAAAGAGTCAGACACGACTGAGCGACTGAACTGAACTGACCTCAGGTTGCTAGTGTCCCAGGTTGAAGGTGCCTGTTGGACGCAAACATGAATTCTCTTTAGGACGATTATATCATTTGAGACCTCAAATTATTTCCACAAATAACTTTGCAAATAGTGTGTCTGGCATACCATAAAAACAGTGGGGACAGTGTGAATAAACGCCAGCAGAAAAAGACAAGAGCAGCAGCTCTGCAAGAGTTCCACATGGGCTTCATTAAATTGTAAGAGCATTGGAAGCTGTGAAATAAAAAATCTAGAAACAAAAACTACTAATATCTAAAATTAAGAACTCACTGCTGCTGCTGCTGCTAAGTCACTTCAGTCGTGTCCGACTCTGTGCGACCCCATAGACGGCAGCCCACCAGGCTCCCCCATCCCTGGGATTCTCCAGGCAAGAACACTGGAGTGAGTTGCCATTTCCTTCTCCAATGCATGAAAGTGAAAAGTCAAAGTGAAGTTGCTCAGTCGTGTCTGACTCTTAGTGACCCCATGGACTGCAGCCTACCAGGCTCCTCCGTCCATGGGATTTTCCAGGCAAGAGTACTGGAGTGGGGTGCCATTGCCTTCTCCAAGAACTCACTAGATGGGCTTAATAACAAATTAGACACAGCTGAAGAGAAAACTAGTGAACTAGAAGACAGGTCAGAAGATAATATCAAATGAAGCACAAAAAAGACGAATGAATGGAAAATAAAAGAGCGAATAAGACATAGAGCAATGACTTCCAAACTTTACTGTGCATACAAATCACTTGAGGAATCATGTTAAAATTTAGATTCTGATTTAGTGGGTCTAGGGTGCAACCTGAGATTTTGCATTTCTAACATGCTCCCAGGCGACACTGCTGCTAATCCATGGACCACATTCTGAATATCAAGGACATAGAAGATGTGAGAAGATATCCCAAAGAGGATAAAGAAAATGGAGGAGAAGATAAAATGTCTGAAAACTTTTCAAAGCTGTGAAAGATATCAAGCCCAAATGCAAGAAGCTCTACAACCTTCACAAGGAATAACTTAAAATCCACACCTGCTGCTGCTGCTGCTAAGTCGCTTCAGTCGTGTCCGACTCTGTGCGACCCCATAGATGGCAGCCCCCCAGGCTCCCCCGTCCCTGGGATTCTCCAGGCAAGAACACTGGAGTGGGTTGCCATTTCCTTCTCCAAGTCCACACCTAAGCTTATCATAATAAAGCTACTGAAAAATAAACAAATAGAGAAAAATCTTAAAAGCCACCAGAGGATGAAAAAACCAGTTGCCTTCAAAGGAGCAAAAATAAGACTGTCAGCTAACTTATCAGAAACAGTGGAAGCCAGAAAACAACACAATGAGATATTTAAAGTATGTATGAAAAAAAAAAAAAGTAGTTATCAACCTGTGACTTTATACCTTTTAAAAATATTTTTCAAGATTAAGGTGAAATCAAGATGTTTTCAGACAAAAACTGAGAGAACTTATCACCAACATAGCTGCCCTGAAAGAAATACTAAAGGATATTCTTTAGAAGGAAAAGGATCCCAGATAGAAGCTCAATGATGTGGGAAGAAAGGAAAGAAGAGCAATTAATGGTGAATATATGGGTAAATTGAAATCAATATTGATTGCATAAAATGATGATGATGTAATCACCTTGAAAGGGGTGTCCAAATATTTACAGAATTAAAATATATAACAATGGCATGTAAATTGAGCGATAGTAAATGGAAATTCCAAGTCCTTGCATTATCTGAGAAGAAAAGCAGCAGTTACTAGACTTTGGTAAGTCAGAGACTCACATAATCTAAAAGTTATGAAAGAGTGCATAATAGCAAAACTAAAGGAAGGGGGAAACAGAGTTTCTTTTAATGCACAGTCCAAAGGAGGGCACAAAGGACAGTAGAAAGTAAAACAGTAGGTGGGACAAATAGTCAGTAAGGTGGGATAGTTAAACCCAATGTACCAGTAGTAAGATAAACTGGCTAAATTCTCCAGTTAAAAGATAAAGACTGCCACACTGGCTAGCAGTGAAGCAAAACTCAAATATGTGCTGTTTTTAGGAGACATCAAAACATAAAGGTGTAGAAAAGTTAAGCATGGAAAAAGATAAAAGATGTACCATACAAAACTAAGAGAAAACTGGAATATTAATATCAGACATAGTATGCTCTAAGGCAAAAATCATTCTTAGAAGGACACTTTTGTTATGATAAAAGACTTAATTTACCAGGCAAATAAAACAGTTCTAAATTTTTACGAACCTAATAACCTCAAAATACACAAAAACAAAAACCAACAGAACAAGGATAAACAGATAAATCTACAATCATGGTGGGAGATTCCAACATATTTCTCTTAATAACTGGTAAGAAAGAAGTGTGCAAGGACAGAGAAGACTTGAACAGTGCGGTTGCCCCAGTGGCCACCCATAGACACCCACTCCCTGCATCCCAGAACAGCAGAGACCTCTAGCAGAAGTAAATGGCAAGGCGGTAGTAGTGGGGAAGGGCAGAGTCCAGGATAACTGCCAGCTTCTGGGCTCAGGCCCCTGGATGGATGATACTGTTTTTAATTATTTTATTTAACCTAGAATTGTTGACCACTTATTAGATTTTTTTTTTAATTGTGGTAGGTGCTAAAAGCTGAGAGCGCAGGAAGGGAGTGCAAAAGTACTAACTGTTAGGATTTATTGAGTCTCTTCTGTGTTAGGCACCCTGCCAGGTGCTTTATCTTAATTAGCACTGATTCTCACTACAAACCTTTAATGTGGTTGTTATGTCCATATAGATGGAGAAACTGAGGCTCAGAGAGATAAAATAAGTTGAATAGGATACCATCACAACCTTCAGAGGAGCATAAAAGCTCCCAGGAGAGAAGACAAGTTACAGCAATACAAGGAAAAGATGAAGGAGAGTATGGGCTGGAAACAGGATGCTGCTAGGCTCCAGGCCCTGGGGTCCCAGCCAGGCCAGGCAGGCCCAGCACAGGAGCAAGGGGAGGTCACGGTCCATCTGGCTCAGATCCACTCGGGATGGGTTTCTCAGCCAATTCTAAAGTAGATTTTCCCTCCTGAAAAGAGAAAGAGCCTAGCCAGCACCCCAAGGGCAGTACCCCGAGTACATGGCAGGAAACATAGTCACCCACTGGCTGACCACTGACCTTTGACCCTCAGGAGGCCTCCTCTGTGGGTCTCTAGAATCCCCAGCTTCAAGGAGCTCACAGGCCAAAAAGAGCAAAGTGACCAGTATATTTGGCCTAAATACAAGCTTAGTTAATAGAGCGTTGGCTAGGGGATCAGATTAGGACCACTGGGATCAAGATGAATTCCTTATGGGTTCTGTTTCTTTCCTGTGTATATTAAGTTCTTGGTTCTGGCCAAAGAGTTCTGCAGCTGGCCGCTCCCAATGCCTCCATCTCAGAGATTTTTGTTCCAAACCCCTAATGATCACCTTTATCCTCTCACCTGTTTGCCATGCTAGAACCTCCTCCTTTAAACCAGAGCTCAAAAATGCATCCTTTAGGGAGTTCTCTCAGATTAATCTGCCTTACTCTCTCCACCTTGTCATTGTTTCCTAAAGGCTTTGTTCCTCCATTCACTAAACTGACCCCACCTTCCCCCTGCTCAGTTCCAGGTCCCCCCGCTGGCATCAAGGCTGTTCCTTCATCCGCCAGCAGTGTGGTCGTGTCATGGCTCCCCCCAACCAAGCCCAACGGGGTGATCCGCAAGTACACCATCTTCTGCTCCAGCCCCGGGTCTGGCCAGCCGGTAAGTGGGCCCAGGGCTGAATGTTGAGCAGGACAGGGGAAAAGGAAAGTACCCTATAGATCAGCTGCTTCTGGGCCAAATCCTGGGGCTGCTTATATCTGTGTTTCGACTTGATTCATGGATATGTATGGTCACCGATCACCCAAGAGTGGTTGAAGCCTTACCCAAGTCCATCTTGGGTCAGTCCTCCGTTCCAGGGACTGCAAGATTATCACAAGCCCTGGAGGCTTGTTTGAGTAGGGGTCTCCTTCAAGCAGGTGGGAGAGGGAGGACAGGGCCTCAGCTCTTCTGGTCTGGCTGACCAGGGAAGCTCCTAGCAGATCCCAGAGCTCTGGACTGAGCACTCGCTAGCCCATGGCTTTTGGAGGTGACTCAGCTTTTCAGCATGGTCAGTCTGGGCTTAGAGGGCTGCTGGAGCTCTGCCCCAAGTGGCCCCCTCAGCATGGATCCAGTTAAAGAGGGGAAAAGATGGGGGACAGCTGGGGGAAGACCAGGGCATCTCTCTCTGGGCGCTGCCTTCCCAAACCTGGCAGTATAAAGTAAGGAGCCCCCTGGCACTGGGGCACAGTGCGGGGAGCTGGCCCCTGCCCTCCACCAAGGGCTGCTAAGAGGGAGGAGAGGATGAGGGCAAGTTCTCATCTCATGCGGGTGGCTATGCACCCACATCCCATAACAGGCATCCTCCCCTCTGCCCCTTTCCTTATCTCCAGCCACTTAGTCACAGAGCTCTGCTGGTGGCTGATCTGTAGTATACCTGTTCTAGTTGTGAGAGCAAGTGCAAAGAAACACGTGCCCTAGGGATGCTTCCAGGCTAGTGAGGGGAGCAGAAGGGATCCTCCCTGGGGGCGGGGGCATGAGTACTGTTGAAAGATGTACTCAGGATGGGGGAGATCAGGGAGCAGAAGGCCAGCTTCTCCCTCCATCAGCAACTAGTGATGTGACGGCAGCCCCAGCACCTGCAGATAAGCTTCTGACAGCCCAGAAAGCTGCCCTGAAATTGCTCGGTAATTGTGTCATCATCTCGTCCCCCGCTCTCCGCTTTCCTGTGGTCTTTCTGAATTACCCTCTGAGCCATAGGCAGCCCCACCCCTCGCCAGTGAGGCCATAGCTCTATTCCCAGAGGAGAAGCCCAGTAATGTCTTTTCAGTGACTCCGCCCCTCCTCTCCATCCTCACCATCACTATTTCACATGCAGGAAAGTACACATATGATGACTGTACAGCTCCATGAATTTTCACAGCACTTCCAGGCACTGAGTGGAGGGATTCCCAGAGCAGGAAATAGGGCAACACTCCAGAAGGCCACCACCCTCCCCCTACAGGTATAACCATCATCCTGACTTCAGATGAATACTATATGAAGTACAAATACACAGTATATATGGGCTTCCCAGTTGGCTTAGTGGGTAAAGAATCTGCCTGCAGTGCAGATTTGGTTTTGATCCCTGGGTCAGAAATATCCCCCTGGAGCAGGACATGGAAACCCACTCCAATACTCTTGCCTACCCTCCCCCTACAGGTATAACCATCATCCTGACTTCAGATGAATACTATATGAAGTACAAATACACAGTATATATGGGCTTCCCAGTTGGCTTAGTGGGTAAAGAATCTGCCTGCAGTGCAGATTTGGTTTTGATCCCTGGGTCAGAAATATCCCCCTGGAGCAGGACATGGAAACCCACTCCAATACTCTTGCCTGGAGAATCCCATGGACAGAGGAGCCTGGCAGGCTACAGTCCATGGGGTCTCAAAGTGTTGGACATGACTGAACTGACTGAGCACATATGGATGCATGCATTATATATATATGAGTGTGTGTGTGTATATATATTATGCATGCATTATATGTATGTATACATGCATACATTATACATATATATGTTGCTGCTAAGTCGCTTCAATCATGTCCGACTCTGTGCAACTCAACAGATGGCCTCCCACCAGGCTCCCCTGTCCCTGGGATTATATATATATATAATCTGCCTGACTTCTTTGACCCAACATTAGTTTGAATTTGTGAATTTCATCCATATTGTTGTGTGTGGTTAGAGATTATTCACTCTCACTTCTGTATAGTTTTCAATTACATGTATATATCTCAGCTTATTTATAATTATCCATTGGCAGGCATTTGAATAGTTTTCCTTTGGGGGCTATTGCAGTTGGTGCTATTGTGAACTCCGTGTCTCTTGGTGCTCTTGTGTATATATTCCTGTTGGGCCTGTGAAAGGAACTGCTGGGTCATGGGATCTGCAGATGTTAGGTTAAAAACGCTGTCATTGTTGGGGGGGGGTGTGTGTGACAATTTTCCAATTAACGTGCTCGGCTGTGTTTTCTGCCCCTTTGCCCCGCTCCTCCTACCCCTCCCCCCAGGACACGCACACCTTCCAGGCTCGTTTTACACTAGGCTGGTCACCATTCTGGACACCTGCTCTGCCTTTCACACCCCTGCACCTCTGCCCCCACTGATCCTACCATCCCCGGCATGTTCTTCATCCTCTAGCACACGCTGAGTGTGTTAAAGGGCAGTTGCCCGCTCACTCACCTGTCTCCCGCACTGGTCTGCGGGGCCCTGTGAGGACAAGGGCGGCATCTCTTCATCTTCAGGTCCCCAGTCGTAGAACACTGTGCCTGGAACATCCTTGTCCAGGACATACATTTGATGAATAAGTTGCTAGCAGCCTAGCAACTGTAAAGTCTTAGACATTGGGCAAATTTCCCTTCATAAAGTGATGAGAGGGTGGGAACTCCTTCTCCAGCTTGGGTCTGTACGCGCATTACCTCCTCTGATAATGAAGTCTTTCAAAGGGATTGGTGTCTGGGAGCAGAGCGTCCTCGTTAACTCAGTCTCCAAGAGCCCCAATCCACTGGTGGGGGACACCTCTCCCAGGCTCCAGAGCAGAGGCCCTGGTCCCCATGCCCTCCCCCTGCTACTGCAGACCCGGGGACCCTCCCTCCTTCCCCTTCATGTCCCAAGCGTGGAGGAACCACCTTTCTCCTGCGGGTGGGGGGCAGATGTGCTTGCATGATGAGAACTCAGTTCAGCCACGTTGCAAAGCAAGGACTGGGCTTAACAAGGGGCCAGGGGATCTAACCACCACCTGCGATTATGGGATGCGATCGTTTTATGGAAATATACTCCAGGTTCCAAGCAACTGCATCACAAATTCATTTATGAAAGAGCTCTAGGATTGAGGACACACTTATGTACATGGGATGAAGCAAGACTGTGGGAATGAGTGTGGGCTGAGAGGCAGATGCACGTGTGTCTGAGTCTGGGTGTGTGCATACATACTGGAGTGCGTGACCTTGTGTGTGTAGAATTCTCAGAATAGATGTGGGAAACTGCATAAGGTGCAAGATACCAGGAATTACACCCTGGGGCTGGCCAAGGCTAGCCAGAGCTGCATTGAGTCCTGTTAGAAATGTTTCCAGTTTAATACATTTGCTGTTCTCTGATTATCAAAATAATACAATTTTATTGTAGAAAATTCTATAAACATATAGAAGAATAGAGAAGAAAGTAAAAATTACTTGCATTCTCACTCTCTAAAGATAACCACTGGCAATGTGTTGGGGTATAATCTTCCAATCCTTGACCTGCACATACACTATGATTTTGTTTTGGTTTTTTATAAAATTAAAATAAAAATTTACAAAATGTTATATAATCTCCATTTTTCATGTAGTATATATAGGCACTTTTCTACACCATTAAATATTCTTTTTATTGAAATAGAGTTGACATCAAATATTCTTTAAAAATATTATCTTGAGTGCCTGTATATACATAATCTATTTAACCAGTCCCTGAATTGTTCTATATTTAATCTATTTTCAGTTTTTTACCATTATAAATAATTTTTCATGGAGAATTCTTCATAAAAGTCTTTATGCTCATTATTTTATTATTTTCTTAGTATAAATTTTTATAGAAATCCATAGATCACAAAAAGTATAAATATTTTTGAGATTTGCATGCACATTTGCAAACTACTCTTCAGAAAGTTTGTACCAACTTACACTTCCACCAGCATTATGAGTAGCATATATTTTTCCCTTGTGCACATGCTAATCTATTATATATTTTTCATTTTCCGTCAGTTGGATTCTAAACTAGTTAGGTTGATTATTGTTGTGTGTTATGTGATTTTTGGCTTTTTGCATCTTTGGATCATTGTCAATTCATCGCCTTTCTACATTTTTTATTTGGGTAGATCATGGTTTTCTTCTTATTGATTTGTAAGTGCTCTTTCCATATTAAAGATAATAACCATTTTTGCTCATATAGGTTGCAGGTGTTTGCCAGCTCATTGCTTGCCTTTTTATTCTAGCTTTTATTATACCATAGGTTTTCTTTTCATATAATTCAAATTTATAAATCATTTCTAGTTATGACTTTTCTATTTGTGATTTTCTATTTTTTATTTTTTAATTAGAAAGATAGGTAAATAATTAATCTGTAGTTTCTCCTTGCATAGGTTTACCTTTTTTTTTTTTTTTTTTTACCTTTTATCTTTGATTACTGTGATTTTATTTTGGAGTGTAGTTGTATGTTTTTGAAAGTGATTTCAGGAGATTAGGGGGGTTAAAAGGAAGTTCAGGTTAAAAGGAAGGCACCCAGGGCCTGGGTGAGATGCTAATACCTTCGAGGGGAAGCCAAAGCTTTCCTGCCCTGTGTAGATATGAATGTACAGTCAGGTACACGCTGACAGACACAAGCAAGTATACTTAACTTTTCTCTACACATGCACACACACACTTCCACCCTCACAGAAATACATGCCCCCATTTACAAAGGAGAAGAACATGTCCCCAGTTATAAAGGACTTGCACACCCCTTGCCTCAGGTGTCCTCACTGTGACCAGTCAGGGCAGGTGGAGCTGGATTGCTTTCTTAGTTTGCAGGAGAGAAAACTGAGGCCCCAGGAACCATGAGAGATACTGTGGTCCATACGGTAAGAAAGGCAGGCAGGTGTCAAAGCCACTTTATTGCCCTGCCTCGTGCTCAGATATGACCTGCAGATACCCACACAGTCCCCAAGCATTGCACCTTGAAAGGACTTCCAAGCTACCAGGGCTCAAGGTGGCTTTCAGGGAGCTCCTGGGCCCAAGGCCAGCTCCCCACAAGAGAGGCAGCAGGAGGGGTCTGCCAAGGAGCTCTGTGTGTGTGGTGGGGATGCCTGTACCCTCTCCTGAGCATCTTCTTACAAATGGTCTCGAACCAGAAAGGATGTTTTCTCCTGTTACAAGTCACTGGGCCCCTCAGCCCTCCCTTGGGTGGCAAAGAATGTCACTCTGTGACCCCATGTCTGTCTGGAGATCTGTCCCTCACATGTGCTTGAATGTGTCTACACGTCCGTGTGCATGAGAGTGTGTGCATGGGGGCATGCGTGTGCAACATCCCCTGACTGCAAAAATAACTAATTATTAACTCCCTCTGGCCTCGGGGCCCCCCATCTGTTCCAGGGGCTGCTCCCCCTCCCTAGACTTCCGCCCTGATTTCAAAGAGGCCCTGGTGCTGTCCTGCTTTCCCTTCCCCGCGGCTGACCAAAAAATAAAATGAAATGAAAGTCAGCCCCATCCCGCCTGCACCAGGGAAGGGGCTGACAGGAGGTCTGCAAACTAGCGCTTATCAAAAGCTCCTTCTCAAATTCATTTCAATATCTGAGCCTCTGGTTTCCAAGGCAACATAATCTTTTCATCAAAGCAACTGGTAAAACCACTGGGATCCGATATTGTTTTGTTGGCAACTTGTCAAAACTGTCATTTGGTTAAAAAATTTTTTATAGATTTATATAACCTACAAATATATACGGTGATCTATACCACTAATAATCATTAATAAAGTGCTGCCCCGTGAAGCTCTCGTAGTTCTCTCTCCCTCCCCTTCCTCCCCCAGAATGGGGGGGCGGGGGGGCGGGAACAGGTGGTAGGAATGAAGGAGACATTAGGCAGTAGGGCTGGGAGGTGACTCTGAGTGGGGACAGGCTGGGGGAGCCTGTCTACAACCCTAATAAGGCAAGCGCAGTCATTTAGCTTCTCAGAGACTCCCTTTTCTCAGGGTTTTCCTGGGACACCACCCCCCACCCTCCATTCTCCCTTCTCCTGTCTCCCGCCATCTCTCACCCACCCGAAACACTCACATTTCCTGGCCTGAAGCCATCAGTCCAAGAGGTGAACTGAAACTGACCCAGCAAACCGCCAGAGCCGGCCCATCAGTGCCCAGGGACGAGCCCAGGGCCAAGTGCAGGGCAAGCTGTTCAGTGTTGCTCCAAAACCAGAAAGGGCCAACTAGGCAGGATCCTGTCTCCACCGCCCATCGCCCTGGCCATCGCCCCCACTGAGCCCAGGGCCCCCAGGAAGGGTGGGGGTGGAGACCCAGGGGCCTTGGCTCTTAGTACGCGTTCGCCTCTGCCCCGCAGGCGCCCAGCGAGTATGAGACGAGTCCGGAGCAGCTCTTCTACCGGATCGCCCACCTAAACCGCGGGCAGCAGTACCTGCTGTGGGTGGCCGCCGTCACCTCCGCTGGCCGGGGCAACAGCAGCGAGAAGGTGACCATCGAGCCTGCTGGCAAGGGTGAGCAGCCTGGGGCGGGGGCTGAGGGCAGAAACTGCCGGAAGGCCCCTTCTAGAATGACGGTTCTCCCCAACACGAGTCGTCTCCCTCCACCCTGTCTGTGGCCTGGCTGTAAGGAGCTGGCTGGCTGCCTGCCTCCCTCCTGCACCCACCAAGACTGGGCCTCTGCTGCCCCCTGACTCCCAGAAAGGCTCACAACAGGCTCGAGGCCACGCCACTAGTCAGGGCGCCCAGCAGAATGCACCCTGGTCCCCCACTCCAGACTCTTCTCTGGGGGTGAAAGAAAGGGGTGTTAGCCCTACCCCCAGCTCATCTCCTCCAGAGGGGACGGAGGTGGGGTATGCTGCTTCCATGGAGCAGAGGGCTGCAAAGACAGCCCCCTTGTTCCAAAGCCTGGTCATCTCAGGCTGACATGATCCCACTGATCACAGACGTTACAGAGGGCATGCCTCAAAGGAGGCTGTGGGCTGGTTGGGGTGCATGGGGTGAATAAGAACATGATTGCTCTCAAGGGTGCCCCACTGAACCCCTGACCTGGGCATAAGTGTGGCATGGGGGCATGTGTACCCCTACTCTGAGGCCTCAACCCAAGACCAAGACAGAGGCCACCTCACAGAGCTGCTAGGCTCCCCCATGCCAACCCTGGGGCATGGGATTTAGCCACACAAGCCTGAGACTTCCAGCTTCTACCTTGACTCTGGGCCTCCCTGGGCCCTCCCTCCTGGCCCTGCCTCCCCCCACAGCCACCTGTGTCTATAACCCTGAGGCCCCAAGCCCAGGACTCGGACGGCTGGTGCCTGCCTCAGCCCAGCCCCACTCCTGGGGTAACCAGCTTCCTTTGGATGAGATACAAGAGGTGTCAGCCCTCCCCGCCTCAGACTCGGAGTCAGCGGGCACTGAACGGAGGGCCTGCAGCTGCCCTGACGCGAGGGTTATCATCCCATTTTCCAGGAGACACTCTAGGGCGGGGTGGCACAGCCCTCAAACACAGCAGAGTGGTGGGCCAGCCCTTCTGGCTCCAAAAGGAGGCTGTGGGCTGGTTGGGGTGCATGGGGTGAATAAGAACATGATTGCTCTCAAGGGTGCCCCACTGAACCCCTGACCTGGGCATAAGTGTGGCATGGGGGCATGTGTACCCCTACTCTGAGGCCTCAACCCAAGACCAAGACAGAGGCCACCTCACAGAGCTGCTAGGCTCCCCCATGCCAACCCTGGGGCATGGGATTTAGCCACACAAGCCTGAGACTTCCAGCTTCTACCTTGACTCTGGGCCTCCCTGGGCCCTCCCTCCTGGCCCTGCCTCCCCCCACAGCCACCTGTGTCTATAACCCTGAGGCCCCAAGCCCAGGACTCGGACGGCTGGTGCCTGCCTCAGCCCAGCCCCACTCCTGGGGTAACCAGCTTCCTTTGGATGAGATACAAGAGGTGTCAGCCCTCCCCGCCTCAGACTTGGAGTCAGCGGGCACTGAACGGAGGGCCTGCAGCTGCCCTGACGCGAGGGTTATCATCCCATTTTCCAGGAGACACTCTAGGGCGGGGTGGCACAGCCCTCAAACACAGCAGAGTGGTGGGCCAGCCCTTCTGGCTCCAGTCTGGGGGCTCTTTCTACAAAGCCTCAAGTTTCCTCCCTCCCCTGACCCCTCCTCCCAGTGGTGCTGCCAACCCCTTCTCCTGAACTTATCTCCTTCCAGGAGGGAAAGGACCCGGGACCCCCACACACACAGACACACAGACACACAGACACAGACACAGAGACACACAGACGCACACACACAGACACACACACACACACACACACCCCCCACTGAGGGGTCCCAGGAGCCAGCCCCAGCCACGGCAGAACTGGCTCTAGAACAGTGTCTCTAGAGCGCCATCAAACATCCTTGGCAGGCAGCTAGGGGTTCCTCTAAAACTCCACTTTGAAGATGTCACTACGTCCTTGTGAGCTTCCTCGTGACATCCGGAGGAAACCCAGCCTCCTCGAGGTGCCAGCAGAGCCCCAGAAGCTTCTCCTCCCGCTCACTGCTCCGACCCCTACTCTGCTGCCCTCTCTTCACTCACCCTGGGCTTGGGTCACCCCGGAGGCTGGAGCCCCTCCCACTCACCATGGGTTTCAGGCCCCCATGCCTCTCTCTGTTCTGTTCCCCCTTCCGACACACCTTCCTTCTCTGCTTACAGTCCATTAACAATGTTGTGATAGTTTCAGGTGGACAGCAAAGTGACCCAGCCAAATATATACATGTATCCATTCTCCACCAAACTCCCCTCCCATCCAGGCTGCCACATAACACTGACCAGAGTTCCCTGTGCTATACAGTAGGTCCTTGTTGGTTACCCATTTTAACTATAGCACTGTGTACATGTTGATCCCAAATTCCCTGACTCTCCCTTCCCCTCATTCTTATCCCCTGGTAGCTAGTGAATTCCTTCTTTGCCTTCAAGATTCGAGTCCAAGCTTCCAATTGCAGAAGTCGCCCCAGGCCTTCTTCAGCTCCTCCATTCCTCCTTCCTGCTCCCAGGGCTATTGTACCTACCCCCCACCACAGTATTTTTCACTCTAATGATCTGAAGTGTCTGTCTCCCTCTTGGATGGTAAGCAACTCGAAGACAGGGACTAGATTGTATTCCTTCTGTGGCTCCTCAGAGCCTCCTATGATACCTGGTCCAAACAGGTATCTGATATATGTCTGCTGAATGAACAATTACCCCTCTGAAAATGAAAATGAAAACATGGGGTCCTTCTCATCCTCTCTTCCCTCTAGCCCCAGCAAAGATCATTTCTTTTGGGGGCACCGTGACAACACCCTGGATGAGAGATGTGCGACTACCTTGCAATTCAGTGGGAGACCCAGCCCCTGCGGTGAAGTGGACCAAGGACAGGTGTGTGCAGGACCCTTTAGGGATGGTGACCCCCAAAGATGGGCATTGCAGAAGAGCCATGAAGAGAACTGATGTCCCTCCCTTCCAGCTGACTCAGTCATCTCCAGCCCTGGGGAGGCCCTTGCTGGGTACATGGCTACACCCTCGTGCTAGCCTGGCCTCCCTGGCTGCCCCTGTCGGCTGCCACGGATCTCCCTTCCCTGGGTGGTTGAAGAGGCCATGGTTACTAGATATCCCCAGGAAGCGCTGAGTGAAAACCCAAGAATCTAGGGTCCCGGAGCCAGTGCCTTACTGCTCCCAGCTCTAACTGCTTGCGAACCTGGGGGAGGCTCCGGGAGGGGATGCCTGCCATAAGCCGTCCCCACCCCCCACAGTGAGGACTCGGCCATCCCCGTGTCCATGGACGGGCACCGGCTCATCCACACCAATGGAACGTTGCTGCTGCGCGCGGTGAAGGCTGAGGACTCAGGCTACTACACCTGCACGGCCACCAACACTGGCGGCTTCGACACCATCATTGTCAACCTTCTGGTGCAAGGTGAGACCCTGCGAGGTGGGCGGGACTTGAGAGGTGAGACCCTGCGAGGTGGGCGGGACTTGAGAGGTGAGACCCTGCGAGGTGGGCGGGACTTGAGAGGTGAGACCCTGAGGTGGGCGGAGCTCTGAGAGTTGAGACCCTGCGAGGTGGGCGGGGCTCTGGTGGGGACAGGGATAGCTAAGTGGGAGGAATTCCATCAAGAGAGAGACAGAGAAAGAAAGACAGAGACAGAGGGGTTGTCAAATAAAAAAGACCAGCCACCAGGGAGACAGACCCTTGGTGGATCAGAGGGGCCACGTGGGAGAGGAGGCAGGAGGGGTAGAGGGGAGAATGAGCAGGAGTGGGGGAGGAAGCAAGAGGGCACCCCTGTCCCCCATCATCAGAGGTTAACCCTTTGTGGTGTGGGCTCCTGACTCTCCCCTCACAGTTCCCCCAGACCAGCCCCGTCTCACTGTCTCCAAAACCTCGGCGTCGTCCATCACTCTGACCTGGATTCCGGGTGACAATGGGGGCAGCTCCATCCGAGGTGAGGGGTCCTGGATGAGGACTGCGGAGAATCCCGGGCCAGGGGCAGAGGAAGTGTTTCACTTATTCCCACTGCTTGTCCTCATAAGGCTTTAGAAGTGATGGGAGGAGGGGTGGTTTGGACCACGGGGAAGTTACCCAAGCGCCATGGAAAATATACCAGCCTAGACAGCTGGACTTTAGAACACCCACCCCCGCATTGCCAATGGTGAGCTGTGTGAACCTGAGGAAGTCTGTTTTCTTCTCTGGGTCTTAGTTTCCAAATCTATAAAATCAACAAATGTTCTAGATACAGAAACTTAAATATGCATATGAATCACCAGGGGATCTTGTAAGAACACAGATTCTGATTCAGGGGAGCTGAGAATCTGCATGTCTAACAAGATCCCAAGTGATGCTTTGGGGCCAGGGGACGTACACAGAGTAGCAGGGTCTCAATAGGACCCCTTTGAAGTCTCACAGCTCCGGTTTCTGCTCCCCTCCCCACCCTGACTTCTAAACCCTAACACAAGAGCCAATGGGAGAGAGTCCTACAACTCACCCAAGATCCTTCCAGTTTTGCCTCTAATTGGCATCCACCCCATCCTAACGGCCAGAAGTTCCCCCTGCTGGCCCCCTGCAGAGCCCAGTCCCATGACAGCTGCTGGGGGGCCCAGGCCCCGCGCTGCCCTCCTGAGCCAGGCAAACCTCCCGGCCAGGCTTCGTGCTGCAGTACTCGGTGGACAACAGTGAGGAGTGGAAGGATGTGTTCGTCAGCTCGAGTGAGCGGTCCTTCAGGCTGGACAGCCTCAAGTGCGGCACGTGGTACAAGGTGAAGCTGGCGGCCAAGAACAGCGTGGGCTCCGGGCGCATCAGTGAGATCATCGAGGCCAAGACCCACGGGCGGGGTAAGGCCCAGGACAGGGTGGCAGGTGCTGGGATGGGGCAGAAGGGCACAGGGAAGCACAGAGACTCCAGGGAGACCCCCTCCTAGTTCCATCGCTGCAGCATCTGGACGAATCATAGTAGGAAAAACTGGCCCCACTTCCCTGCAGGGGGTGGCAGACAGATGGCTCACCTCTTCCTTTTTCCTGCCTCTGTCTTCCTCCTGGGCCAGGCCTTGCTCTCCTTGTCCCTCTCCCTCTCCTCTCCTTCCTCCCCCTCTGTCCCCTGGAGCATCCCTACTCCCATCCACACCTCCCACCGATCCCCCGGAACCACTGCGGTCCCAAGCCACCCCAGGGAAATCCTTCCCAGTCTCTCTAACTTTTGTCTCTCCCTCTGGCCCCCTAGAGCCCTCCTTCAGCAAAGACCAGCACCTCTTCACCCACATCAACTCCACGCATGCTCGGCTTAACCTGCAGGGCTGGAACAATGGGGGCTGCCCCATCACTGCCATCATGCTGGAGTACCGGCCCAAGGGCACCTGGGCCTGGCAGGGCCTGCGCGCCAACAGCTCCGGGGAGGTGTTTCTGACTGAGCTGCGGGAGGCCACGTGGTACGAGCTGCGCATGAGGGCTTGCAACAGCGCTGGCTGTGGCAACGAGACCGCCCAGTTTGCCACCCTGGACTACGATGGCAGTGAGTCAGCAAGGGCGGGCGGGGGCTGCTGCTGGGGAAGCTGGCCGAGAGGCAGACACGTAAAGAGATAGACAGCAAACTGAAAAGAGGTATGACTCTAGTCAGGGACAAAGGCAGACAGGTGTGTAATCAAGCAAAGGACAGGCAAAAGGAGCAGCAAACAGGTAGGCAGATAAGTGGGTAGATGCACCTGTGACCACACAGATGGATAGGCAGGCAAGCAGGTCAGTAACACTGACTTCAGTAACACTGAAGACAGAGGATCTTTGGAACTTCCCTGGTGGTCCAGCGGCTAAGACTCCATGCTCCCAATGCAGGGAGATGGGGCCAGGTTCTATCCTGGTCAGAGAACTAGATCCCACATGCCGCACCTAAGAGTTCACATACCACAACTAAGACCCAGCAAGCCAAATAAATAATGAAATTGAAAAAAAATAAAAATAGAGGGTCTTTGAAGGTGCAACCCTTGCTCTCCATTGCTTTAAAGAGATGAGAAGAGGCAGAGAGGTAGTTGATGTCCTGCTCTGTAAGAACACTCTGCTAAGAGGGCACATTAGCCAGGATGGGGTAACCTATGCTGCAGTAACAAACACTAAAAGCTTCATGGCTTGATCCAATAAAGATTTCTCACTCTCATAACATCTTGTGAGGGTTGGCTGGCCACCATCGTTCAGCCATGTTAGCTATGCCATCTTGAACATGCAGCTTCCAAGGTCACCAGCAAGAGAGAGACAGAAAAGACACAGCAGTTCCTAACTGCCCTGGCCAGGGGGTGATAGACACTCATCATTTCTATTCGCATTCTGTTGTTCATAACTAGTAACATGGCCCTAACCTAATTGCCAGGAAGTCTGGGGAATGTAGCTGAGCCCATGGATGTTTTGATGAGCACCAACTGGTGTCTGCCACATACCTCACAGTCATGCACACCCATGTTTAAGGCACAAAGAAAGCTGAATTCATAGGGACCAGCTGTCACAAACTTAACTGAATCTACCTATGTGTTAAGGAAACAGAATAAAAGTGGCATCTTCAGGGTATTTGCTCAAAGAAGGAAGACTTCATAAAGAAGATGACTTTTAGCTGAGGTTTTGAAACAAGTAAACATCAGGGCTTGGCAGAAGGCTCTGTCAGTGGGAGAACTTATATCTCCTAGCAGCCCCCAGGGCTAGCAAATATCACCCATGGGGGAGAGGGGGCAGGGAGAGACTGCGGGGTGTTGAGTGGCTTTTGCCCCCATCTGGGGAAGAGAACACAGGATCCCACTGCCCTGACTTCTGTCTCCTGTGATCCTCATCATCACCACCCCTCAACCTTACCAGCTGGATGTGGAAATCTAAGCCCATCAGCTACCCTCTAGAAATGAACACTGAACTCCAACAGGCAGAAGACTCTCTCTGAAAGGGTTCAGGATGATTCTAAAACAGGCCTAGGAGTCTTTAATATCATATGCAATATAAAAACTACACAGCCATTCATGGCTGTCCTGATGGGACCAGAACTTGGGGGGAGCAGAGGGGAGAGTTGGGGCTCTGAACTGCGAAGCAGAGATTGGAGTAAGACCAGAGGCAGCAGGAGAGGCCCAAGGGCTATGTTGCCCATGAGACTCTGCATAACACTCGACTCCTGGGGACATCTGGCTCCCTTCCTCACCCCCGTTCAGGCACCATCCCGCCCATCAAGTCTGCACAAGGCGAGGGGGACGATGTGAAGAAGCTGTTCACCATCGGCTGCCCGGTCATCCTGGCCACACTGGGGGTGGCACTGCTCTTCATCGTTCGCAAGAAGAGGAAAGAGAAGCGGCTGAAGCGGCTCCGAGGTAGGCGAGTTTCTTTGTGCTTCCTCAGCTGCACTGGCCTGGAGCACTGTCTGAATGAGAGAGGGTGTCCGTGTCCCCTTGAAGGGAGCACTCACTCCAGCTGTCACTTCTGAAACCTCCTTAGCTGTTCACTGCCTCTTCCTCTGTGTCCCCAAGACTTTGTGCCTGCCCTCACCGTTGACTTTTAGCAGTCCACACTGGTAAAACCATGTTGCTGGTTAAGACATTTTAACAATTCCATAGCTGGTTGGTAAATAGATGTTGTTCCCTTCCACCCTGGATGCTCCATTCTCTCATATAGGACCTCTGCAACTTTCCTAGGGCCCAGCCACTAAAGACATGCACGTGGTCTCTAGGACCTTGCTCAGCTTTGACTGAGCTGTTTCCATGCCTTGTCAAGTGTTAAATATTTTTAGTATCCTCCCCTGTCACAACACCTGATACCATAGTCTGGCATGAATGGGCTTGATTTGCCCAAGACCAACGAGTTTCTAAATAAATGTCTGTTCACATATTTGGAAAATGTTTATTGAGTATCTGCTATATTGTAGATACTGCCGGACATTGGAGATATAAAAATGAATGAGAAAGAGCAGCCCATGCCTTTATAGAGTTCACAGCCAAGGCACAATAAGAGCACAACAGAGGCAATAACTAAGGCTGCTTAGGGTATTTAGGAGCTGGGTAGATAAAAGGATGGTTCATTGGGTGGTTGATAGTTGTTAAGTGGTTGGATGGATGGATGATTGGATGTCTGATGGATTGATAGTTGAATCACTAGATGGTTGGCTCGATGGAGGATGGATGAATATTTGAAGAACAGATGGATGATAAAATGGATAGATGATTGTATGGTTGTATGAATGGATGATTGGATGAATGGTTGAATAGATGAATGGATAATTAGGTGAATGGTTGGATAGATGCTTGGATGAGTTGATAGCTGAATGGATGAATGGTTGGCATTCATTGGGAAGCCCATCAAACATCCAGTCATCCATCCATCCAACCATTTAAAAACCATCAGCCACCCACTGAACCATCCATTTATCTACCCAACTCCTGGTGGGTGGATCACTGGATGAATGGATCAACAGTGGATAGATCAATAATAAATGGATGGATGGGTGGCTAGATAGATGGTTGAATGTATTCATAAAGCTAGATTCACTCTAACCAGTCAATGTCAGTTATCAGAGGTCTAGTAGATTACCCATGTCCTTTGTTTCTCCTCTCTTGTCTATTCCTAACCTTAGAGTCCTAAATCTATTCAGGGTCCCTGTGAGATAAAACAGGCTCCCTGAATGGCTCAGTGATAAAGAACCCACCTGCCAGTGTAGGAGACATAAGAGATACCAATTTGATCCCTGGGTCAGGAAAATCCCCTGGATTAAGGGCATGGCAACCCACTCCAATATTCTTGCCTGAAGAATCCCATGCACTGAGGAGCCTGGTGAGCTGTGGTTCGTAGGGTTGCAAAGAGTCCAACACAACTGAAGCAACTTAGCACATACATGCAGGAGATAAAACAGTGACCTTCAAATCCATCCATGTACTTTTGGGGACAGATGCCCTAGAGAAGGAAATAAAACTTCTTGGCTGATGTCATCTGGAGGTGTCCACTGACCACCTGTACTTCATCCCCGACTCTCTCCTCTCTCCAACAGATAACTGAGGATAGATCTACCACTGATGCCTATTTCCAACCTGCTGTGATGTACTGTTTGATTAGAGTCAGTTCAGGAAGCAGATGGAATACTTTATATACTGTCTCCCTATTAGATAAAAGTCTGAGGAAAGGAAAACAGACCTGAGTCAAATCCTGAATTGGGAGCAGTGAGACCTTACCATGTTTTGGATTGTCTCCAAGGTCCTTACATTTCTTCCCAAGAGACCAGCCCTGGCCCCGTTTTAGGGAATTCTCTCACCTTGCTCCCCATGCCTCTTCCAATTCTGATCCTGCTCAGACCCCATTCTCACTCAGTCCCCTCTCTCTACTGTTTTGCAGATGCAAAGAGTTTGGCAGAAATGCTGATAAGGTGGGTGTCACATCACTACTTCCCCTCTCCTCCTATTTCCCTCCCCTCACCCAGGGTAGAGGCTTCTAAGACCCCACTATCCTGCAAAACCTCTCCCCCAACCCCTTGTGGCTGTCTTGTCACACACCTCCAGCCCTTCTCCCCACAGCAAGAACAACCGAAGCTTTGACACCCCCGTGAAGGGGCCACCCCAGGGCCCACGGCTACACATTGACATCCCCAGGGTCCAGCTGCTCATCGAAGACAAGGAAGGCATCAAGCAGCTGGGTGAGTGACAGATGCCACGAGCTCTGTGTCCTGCTGAGGGGGCTTCCCCAGGCCACATCCCATGAAGGGTGACCACTAGTCCTCAGACAGTGCCCGGGGTTCTAGAAGCAACTCCATCAACAACTCCACAACCTCAGAACTCACTGCAGCTTCTCTTAAGGACTGGGTTGCCTCCTCTGTTAATGGGGAGACCTTACCTGACCTTTCTTGTGTTCAATGTCGGATAAAGACAAAGAGAAATTTGGGAAGCAAAGATGGTGCCCAAAGGAAAGGACTCCTGCTGACTGTGCTTCCTCCTCCAGGAGATGACAAGGCCACCATCCCTGTGACCGATGCTGAGTTCAGCCAGGCTGTCAATCCTCAGAGTTTCTGCACTGGCGTCTCCTTGCACCACCCAGCCCTCATCCAGAGCTCAGGACCCCTGATCGACATGTCTGACATCCGGCCTGGCACTAGTAAGCACCATCCCCAGGGAGACAGCCCACCTCTCAGATGATGTTTCTTGGGCACAGCATAACACAGAGGTGACTTTTTTTTTTAAGGAGAGAGGAGCAGCATGGAAGAATGGAAAGAGCACTGGAAATAGAATCTAGAAACCTTGATTACAGACCCACTAGCTGTGGCCTTGGGCATATCACTCACCTTATCTCTCTGGGCCTCATTTTCTTTCCCTAGAAATCTTGAGGGGGTTAATTGTTCTTTCTCTCCAAGGGCCTCTGCATCTTCCACTGAGACTCTGGACGTAAGGTCAGGATACAAACAGGCCTCTAGGGACAGTCATGAGGCAGCAGGAGAGGAGGTTACATTCTTCCCAGGCTATAAAAAAGATGGGGCGGCCAGGGAAGACTGGGATGTTGCCCACTGCCCGTATCCCTGACACTGCTGCCCTCCTCCTCCGTGGATAGCTCTGTGTTCAGGAAAGGCAGCACACTCAGCTTTCCCAAGGGAGCTTCTGCGGCTGCTCCTGCCTCCTCCCTTGCTCCCCGCCGCCCTTTCTGGTAAATGCCAGCTGCCCAAGCCTGAGTGGCTGCAGCTGAAGGGTGCTAGCTCTTGCTTCCTCTGTGCAGATCCAGTCTCCAGAAAGAACGTGAAGTCAGCCCACAGCACCCGGAACCGGTACTCAAGCCAGTGGACTCTGACCAAGTGTCAGGCCTCCACCCCCGCCCGTACCCTCACCTCCGACTGGCGCACTGTGGGCTCCCAGCATGGTGTTACTGTCACCGAGAGTGACAGCTACAGTGCCAGCCTCTCCCAGGACACAGGTAAGCCCAGGGGCCTGGTTCCTGCTCACTCTCCTCAGGCTCCCCCATTCCCCATCTTCTGTTTTCCCCACTCCTCCCCACCAGCTCATGGAGTCCAAGGCACCAGTCAGTTTCATTTCCAGCCGGTCACTGACTTACCCTGTGGCTGTAACAAAAACTCTTGACCTAACAGCTCTGCTTGTCAAGGATTTCATTTTGCTCTCCCAAAAGATGATGGAGAAAACGGTACACATGATGTTTGTTGGAGAAGAGGTTAAGGCTTGCTCAGAGGGTGATGCTTATTATCAAGAACGAAAGCTGTGGGCTTCCCTGGTGGCTCAGTCATAAAGAATCCACCTGCTGATGCAGGAGACACGAGTTCCATCCCTGATCTGGGAAGATCCCACATGCTGCAGAGCAACAAAGCCCGTGTGCCACAACTATTGAGCCTGTCCTCTAGACCCCAGGAGCCACAACTACTGAGCCCATGTGTTGCGACTACTGAAGCCTGAGCACCCTAGAGCCTGTGCTCCACAACAAGAGAAGCCACCACAATGAGAAGTCCACACATCGCAACTAGAGAATAGCTCCCACTTGCTGCACAGCAACAAAGACCCAGCACAGCCGTAAACAAATAGACTTCAAAAAGAATGAAAGATGTTTCGCATTTTGTTAGTCAACGATCCCACTTTTTAAATTAATTTTAATTGGAGGCTAATTACAATATTGTGGTGGGTTTTGCCATATGGTGATATGAACTGGCCACGGGTGCACGTGTCCCCCATCCTGAACCCCCCTCTCACCTCCCTTCCTCCCTCTGGGTTGTCCCAGAGCACCAGCTTTGAGTGCCCTGCTGCATGCAGCGAACTTGCACTGGTCATCTATTCTACATATGGTAGTGTACATGTTTCAATGCTATTCTCTCAAACCATCCCACCCTCACCTTCTGCCACTAGTCTAAAAGTCTGTTCTTTATTATCCCACTTTTGCCACCACCACTACCTTCACAGGGAGAGAGCAGGGTCATGTGAGCCTCATCCACTCCGTAGTCAGGCTTTCAGATGGCTACTGGGGTTATGGTTAAGGTAACTGCTCAGTCTGGTCTCATTTACACCCTCTCCCCAGAAGCCCACTTTATTTTTTATTGAGCTATAACTTATATATAACATTTAGTTTCAGATGTACAACATAATGATCCGATATTTGTATACATTGCAAAATGATCGCCACAATAAGTGTAGTTAACATCCTTCACCACATACAATTACAGGTTTTTTTTCTTATAATGAGAACTTTAAAGAACTACTCTCTTAGTAACTTTCAAATATTCAATACAATATTAACTGTAGTTATCATCTTGTACCTTATAGTCCCATGACTTATTTTATAACTGGACATTTGTACCTCTTGACCACCTTCACCCATTTCCCCCAACTCCCACCCTCCCCCCACCACCTCTGGCAATCACTAATCTATTCTCTGTAACTGTGAGTGTAGGGGTTTTGTTTGTTATTTTGGGGTGGTTTTAGAGTCCATATATAAGTAATATCATGCTGTGTTTGTCTTTCTTTGGTTTATTTCACTGAGCATGATGCCCTTGAGGTCCAGGCGTATCTTCCCAAATGGCAAGACTGCCTTTTTTATGACTGAACACCATCTCACTGTGTGTGACTGTCTGTGTGTGTCTTTTTAGTCTATTCACCCACTCACGGACACACAGGTGCCTCTGTGTCTTGGCTCTTGTAAATAACGTTGCAATGAATATGGGGGCGCCACTCACTCCCTTGTAACTTTGTGCCCACCATCTCCCAAGACAAAGGACGGAACAGCATGGTGTCCACTGAGAGCGCCTCTTCCACCTACGAGGAGCTGGCCCGGGCCTACGAGCACGCCAAGCTGGAGGAACAACTGCAGCACGCCAAGTTTGAGATCACCGAATGCTTCATCTCCGACAGCTCCTCTGACCAGATGACCACGGGCACCAACGAGAATGCGGACAGCATGACGTCCATGAGCACACCCTCAGAGCCCGGCATCTGCCGCTTCACCGCCTCCCCACCCAAGCCCCAGGACGCTGACCGGGGGAAGAACGTGGCTGTGCCCATCCCTCACCGGGCCAACAAGAGTGAGTGCTCAGACCACCTCCCTTGCTGTGTCCCCGCCTTCCAACCCCCTGAGCCTCGGCTAGAACCTAGCCCTGCCTGCACCCTACCCGCCCGCCCAGCACAGCTCCTTGGCAGTGGGGTATAGAGCAGAGAGCAAGGACTTGGGAGTAAGCAGATCTGGGTTCACATTCTGTCTCAAATGCTTAATACCTCTGTGACCTCGGGCAAGTCATGGAACCTCTCTGGCCTTAATTTTCTTGTTTTTGAAATGCAAACGAGAGCATATACTTTGCATTGTTATAATGAGCATTAAAAATGATGTACGTGCCTGGCACAGAGTTAAGGAGCAATCCTGGCAGCTACGTCCATGGTGGTCAAACCTCATGGTGGGCAGTGACCCAGCCTGACAGGGAACATCTGATTCCAGGGCCCTGGCCAGAGTATATGCCCTTTGAGGTCAGCAGGGCAGGTCTAGGATAACCAGGGGGAGGGAAGCAAGAGTGCCCACCAGTAGACATCAGGGCCACCATATGCAAGGCACAGGCTGTCAAAACAGGCATCTGGTCTGCCTGGCACTGGCCTTGCTAAGGGGCCACGCTGAACTAGGGGTTCAGGGTCATCTAGAGAAGAGCACAGGTTAACAGAAAGAATAGAGACCTAGGAGTCCAGCAGCCCTTTACGACTCCCCCTCCCCATCCAGCTCTGTGAATTTGGGTAAGTTACTTATCTCTCTGAACCTCAGTTTCCTCATTTGCAAAATCCAAGCAGGTATTAATGTATCCAGGGATCTGCAGGGTCTAAATGAAATGACCTAAAGAGTGCCTGGCATAGTGGACAAGGGAGGGGCCTGTGCACAGGGTGCTCACAGTGGGGAGGGATCAGGATGTGGGGTCCTGGAAGCGTGTCCTGTGGCAGCACTGTGAGAGAGGAGGAGCATTCTGCCTGGAGGAGAGAGGACAGAGGAGAGGGATGCGGAAACGAAGCGGACTCAGACGCCTGAAAGGAGGCTTGGGAAAGTGGGGAGGCCTGCTCTGGTGGCCCTCAGCGGACAGAATCAGGTTGAATGTGGGGAACTGACAAGAAGTGACATTCCTTTCCTTCTCAGGGTATCGAAAAGCTTTCTAACAGCCAGAGCTTTTAGGATGACAGTGTTTAGAAAATGAGCCCACCCCCAGCTGAAGCTGATCAGTTATAGTGAACAATTAACAATAGGGATCAATCTGTTGAGCAACACTGTGCCTCTGTATGGCAGCCTTTTCCGTGTGTGTGTGCGTGCGTGTGCGTGTGTGTGTGAGTGAGTGAGTGAGTGAGTGAGTGAGTGAGAGAGATCCGGATTCCGTGGGTGGTGGTGCACGGCCTTCATGGAGCGATTTTTCTGGTTAATTCCGATAAGGAGCCTTTTCCCTACTTTGTCTCATTCCCTCCTCACAGAATTACTGTAGGGAGATGAGATTATCCCCATTTCATAGATGAGGAACCAAGGCTCAGCGGGGCCAAGTGACTGACCTTTCCTTGACTGGTTACTGCCCGCGGGTGGAGGGGCTGGCTGCGGGCTGGCGGCGGGGAGCAGGCTGCTTCCAAGAGGCGTCTGCCGCTGACACAGCGCTTCCTCCCCTGCAGGCGACTACTGTAACCTGCCCCTGTACGCCAAGTCGGAGGCCTTCTTCCGAAAGGCAGAGGGCCGAGAGCCCTGCCCCGTGGTCCCGCCGCGCGAGGCCTCCATCAGGAACGTGACTCGGACCTACCACCCCCAGGCTCGCCACCTGACCCTGGACCCTGCCAGCAAGGCCTTGGGCCTTCCGCACCCCGGGGCGCCCCCGGCCGCCTCCACCGCCACCTTACCTCAGAGGACCCTGGCCATGCCGGCACCCCCCGCCGGCCCACCCTCAGCGGACAGAATCAGGTTGAATGTGGGGAATTGACAAGAAGTGACATTCCTTTCCTTCTCAGGGTATCGAAAAGCTTTCTAACAGCCAGAGCTTTTAGGATGACAGTGTTTAGAAAATGAGCCCACCCCCAGCTGAAGCTGATCAGTTATAGTGAACAATTAACAATAGGGACCAATCTGTTGAGCAACACTGTGCCTCTGTATGGCAGCCTTTTCCGTGTGTGTGTGCGTGCGTGTGCGTGTGTGTGTGAGTGAGTGAGTGAGTGAGTGAGTGAGTGAGAGAGATCCGGATTCCGTGGGTGGTGGTGCACGGCCTTCATGGAGCGATTTTTCTGGTTAATTCCGATAAGGAGCCTTTTCCCTACTTTGTCTCATTCCCTCCTCACAGAATTACTGTAGGGAGATGAGATTATCCCCATTTCATAGATGAGGAGCCAAGGCTCAGCGGAGCCAAGTGACTGACCTTTCCTTGACTGGTTACTGCCCGCGGGTGGAGGGGCTGGCTGCGGGCTGGCGGCGGGGAGCAGGCTGCTTCCAAGAGGCGTCTGCCGCTGACACAGCGCTTCCTCCCCTGCAGGCGACTACTGTAACCTGCCCCTGTACGCCAAGTCGGAGGCCTTCTTCCGAAAGGCAGAGGGCCGAGAGCCCTGCCCCGTGGTCCCGCCGCGCGAGGCCTCCATCAGGAACGTGACTCGGACCTACCACCCCCAGGCTCGCCACCTGACCCTGGACCCTGCCAGCAAGGCCTTGGGCCTTCCGCACCCCGGGGCGCCCCCGGCCGCCTCCACCGCCACCTTACCTCAGAGGACCCTGGCCATGCCGGCACCCCCCGCCGGCCCGGCCCCCGCAGCCCCCGGCCCCGCCGCCGCCGAGCCCCCGGCGGCGCCCAGCACCGCCCCGCCGGCCCCCAGCACCGAGCCTCCGCGGGCCGGGGGCCCACACACCAAAATGGGGGGCTCCAGGGACTCACTCCTCGAGATGAGCACGTCGGGGGTGGGGAGGTCTCAGAAGCAGGGGGCCGGGGCGTACTCCAAGTCCTACACCCTGGTGTAGGGGCGCAGCCGGAAGGGCGGCCGCCAGCCTGGACCTGTCTGCACCTCCGGCCCTCACACAACAGCTTGGCTGATTTCCTGCATTATTTATAGCAAACTGACAAAAACCCACCAACAAGGAAAAAACAACCCCCCGAGTCATGAACGCCTGTACATAGAACTCTTTTGTACAAATCAAACTATTTTCTTCTTCTCCATGAAGCCAGGGCACAAAGAATTTGACAGTACACGTCAAATCCCCCCACCCCACAAAATCTGTGTGGAGAGATATATACCTATATAGAGAGAGAGGAGCACAGCGATGAGCTATATATCTATATATTTCTCTCACCTTATTTTGAGACAGAGGCACAAAGACTCAGCAATTTTTCCCTCCTACTCACCCTCCCTCCGATCTAGGTGGTTTTGACAAAGACCAAGATCCCAACTCAGAGACACTGCATGCGATTTTACTGTTCCAAAAAAAAAAAAAAAAAAAACCAGGAGTTGCTTCAATTTGCAGATGCTTATGTGTTAATACCTTTTTCTATGAAAAAAAGACCCAGCGCCGTGTGCAATAAAGGTTATGTTTCTATGTGGTGGCTTTTTTCCCATCTGGCAAAGGTCAGTGAGGAGGCAGGGACAAGAGGCCCCTCTACCAGGCTGTTGGTCTCTGGGGAGAGAGACTTTGAGAAGCCCATCTTAAGCTCAGCACGTTAAACTTTTAAAAGGCTTTCCATTAGCCAAGCTGCCTCCTTGGGCACCTGTTCCATTTTCTGTTCTGTGCTGGGCCCTACAAGGGACCAGTTGTGTGTCTTTGGTTTCCTAAACCTCTCTTAACCACAGTTCACTTGTTGGTAAAATGAGGCAACCTCGGTGAGAGCACTGGGGAGCCGATATGGGGGTGGGGGGCTGTATTTACTGGCTTCTGCCCTTTGGGAGAATGCAGTGTAGCCAGGTGAACAAAGCTACTCTAACAGCTAGTGGGCTGTTAAACTGTGTAAACGGTGCCTCTAAACTGGGAGGGAGAGATTGTGTTATCCTGGCAGGGACCAGCCAAAGCTTTAAGTTCTCAGCTAACTCTTGTTAGGGCAAGATGAGCCCAAAGGGAGAAGGAGTGAGGTCATCAGAGGTCCGAGAGGTGAAAAGGGCTCACAAGGAGGGGAACAGGGTTCAGCCAGAGAGAATCAGGCCAGTGAGCATACCAGGCGCCATACCTAGTGTCAGACAGCTACGTAGGGTTAGATTCAGGTGGAAGCAATCACGCCCACGTGCAGACGCGCAGAGAAGCCAGTTCTCGCGAGAGGGTCAAAGAGCATGTAAGGTGGGCCAGAGGACATAAGGGTTTGGATAGGCGAGGGGAGGGCATAGACCCAGGAGACGCCAAAGCCTCCGGAGGTCTCCCTCCATGGTGGCCCGGCCCCCTGGGAGAGAAGGAAGGGCCCCTCAGAAGTGCACAGGGAGGTCCTGCACTCAGCACCCCAAGTCAAGGCTGACTTGTGGACCCCGAATCTGGAAGGAAGGTGAGTCTGGGCCCTGCTGGTCCCACTGCCCCTCCCTCGAGAGGAGGAAGTGGGAAGGGGACCCCAGGGGTGGGTGGGGAGGGAGGAAAGGAAAGTTTGTGCAGGGTAGGAGGAGTATCTGTCAGTCTGGACCACCAGAGAGCCTTCCCTGGGATGCATGACCTTGAAGAGAAGCGCTTTCCAAAAAACAGCTCATTCCTCAAACATTTCCTGACCTCTCGCAAGTGCAGACACAGGAACTCCAGCCCTGGGTAGCTACATTTCAGGTAGCTCATGCTGTCGGCATGAAAGAGGGGAGAAGACAAAGGTTATGTGTTCCTGTGTGACTTCTAGACCCTTGGGGAGACTCTGTTTCGGGCCCGCAGGATCCACCCAGGGGGTGGGGGAACCAGCTGACGACGGCATTTGTGAGAAAAGGCCCTCCAGGCTCCTTGCGTGACTGGAGGACGGGGCTGCCTACCAGGGCTGCACATGCCATCTGCAGGTCACCTCCCAAACTGTAGGCACAGTGATCAAGCCCCGAATTCACGCTGAGGACGGGCTAATATAAATTCACGGCAGGTTAGGGAAGTAGGCATCACGATCTCCACCGGGCAGGCGAGAAAGCTGGAGCCCTGGAGGGCTGAGTTAAGTTATCCAAAGTCAGAGGAGCAGGAAAAGATGGAGATGAGGTTCAAACTCAAGAGTATCTGAGTCCTTAACCAGTGAGCCACCCTGCCCTGTGTTCCACTGTTCAGAGACTGAGTTTCAGTTCTACCCTGAGGATGATGCCAGGTGAACAGTCCGCCAGGTCCAGCGGACCCAGCTGGACTTACTGGCAGGAAGACGGCCAGTGTAGGACTGTTCATGAGCTATTAAGAGAACCAATACAACACACTGGGTGGGCTGGAGAGAAGGAGCATCTCTGATGGACTGACTCTGGCAGGGGACAGTAATAGGGGAGAGATTTGGCTCTGGGGGTCTGTTGGGGAAGACCTGGGACCAGAGGTGGACCATGTAGGAGGAAAAGGACTTGAAGAGGCATGAGACAGTGAAGCACGAGCCAGCTTCATTTCTGCTCTGTTGAGTTGGGCCGCTTACTAAGAAACACAAGTCCTGGAAATTCAGACAGACTTGGGCAAAATCCACACAATTTTGTATGTTGATTATTTCTAGCTTTGATGGGTTTTTCAGCTAAATCACAAGGTTGCCTGTTAGGATGGGTACGCAGGAGCTAGTTCATTCATCAGATCACCCCCTGCTCACACATCCCCAGCTCCACATCACTGAACTCTGTCTGGAGCAGCCGTCTTAAATATTTCTAGTTCCTTTTCAGATCTCCATGATGTCTCCACAGACAAGGCCACCATGTGTCTCTATAATCTAGATACTCAAAATTGTGTTCATGGACCAGCAGCATCACCTAAGAGCTTGTTAGAAATGTGAAATCTCAGGCCCCGCCCTTGAACCACTGGATCAGAATGCAGTTTAGCAAAATCCCTAGAGGATTCATAGGTGCCCTAGAATTCAAGAAGCCCTCCTCTAGAAGGGCTTCTGAGAGAGCATGCCCCTGCTCTCTCCTTCTGCTAAAAACCAGAGCTAGACCTGTGGATCTTAGTTGCACATCAGATTCACCTGAGAAGCTTGTTAAAAAGTGACCCAGAACTCACCAATTCCAACTGAATCACAATTTGTGGACATGCAACCCAGGCATTTGTATTTTCTGTATGTGTGGGAAAAGATACAACCTAACATTTACCATTTTAACCATTTTTAATTTTTTTAAATTTTATTTTATATTATAGTTGATTTACAATGTTGTGTTTCAGGTGAACAGCAAAGTGATTCAGATGTACACATATTCGTCCTTTTTTAGATTATTTTCCCATATGCTGCTGCTGCTAAGTCACTTCAGTTGTGTCCGACTCTGTGTGACCCCAGAGACGGCAGCCCACTAGGCTCCCCTGTCCCTGGGATTCTCCAGGCAAGAATACTGGAGTGGGTTGCCATTTTCTTCTCCAGGGGATCTTCCTATCCCAGGAATAGAACCCAGCTGTCCTGCATTGCAGGCATATTCTTGACTAACTGAGCTATGAGGGAAGTATTGTACAGTAGGTCCTCGTTGATTATTTTATGTATAGTGGTGTGCATATTTTAATCCCAAACTCCTAATTTATCCCTCCACCTACCTTTTCTCTTTGGTAACCATAAGTTTGTTTTCAAAGTCTGTGAATCTGTTCCTGTTTTGTAAATAAGTTCACTTGTATCATTTTTTAAATTCTGCTTATAGGTGATATCATATTTGTTTTTGATGTCACTTAGTATAATAATCTCTAGGTCCACCCACGTTTCTGCAAATGGCATTATTTCCTTCTTACTTACGACTGAGTAATATTCCACTGCATATATGTGCCACATCGTCCTTATTCCTCTGATGATGGACATTTAGGTTGCTTCTATGTCTTGGCTTTTGTCAATAGTGCTGCAGTGAACACTGGGGTGCATGTATCCTTTCAGATTTTGGTTTTCTAGAGATACCAAGGGAACATTTCATGCAAGGATGGGCTCAATAAAGGACAGAAATGGTATGGACCTAACAGAAGCAGAAGATATTAAGAAGAGGTGGCAAGAATACATAGAAGAACTGTACAAAAAAGATCTTCACGACCCAGATAATCATGATGATGTGATCACTCATCTAGAGCCAGACATCTTGGAATGTGAAGTCAAGTGGGCCTTAGAAAGCATCACTACGAACAAAGCTAGTGGAGGTGATGGAATTCCAGTTGAGCTGTTTCAAATCCTGAAAGATGATGCTGTGAAAGTGCTGCACTCAATATGCCAGCAAATTTGGAAAACTCAGCAGTGGCCACAGGACTGGAAAAGGTCAGTCTCTTATACACATCTCCTTTTTCCAAGTATCTAAATTTACAGTGCCATCCTTCGGGAACCAAGGACAAACCTTCTCAACAAACGAAAGAAAACTTAACAATTTAGTCTTAGATACAGTAATTCCTCTATGTTTAAGCATAACAAACAACATTTGTACAAACAGTTGACGACTATGCGTCTGCCCCATATTTATACTCTCAACTATAATCCTCACTACTCCACCTCAATATCGNTCAACAAACGAAAGAAAACTTAACAATTTAGTCTTAGATACAGTAATTCCTCTATGTTTAAGCATAACAAACAACATTTGTACAAACAGTTGACGACTATGCGTCTGCCCCATATTTATACTCTCAACTATAATCCTCACTACTCCACCTCAATATCGAGTAATCTGTTTACTCACTCTTCAATATAATATGAGTAGTGGCGAGAGGCCTGTCTTCGGGCTCCGTGCCCCACGTTGGGCGCCACTTGCCGCGGCCAGTGCAGTCAGGCAGCAACACCTGTAGGGAGGATGCGAAGGAGAACACCCGCTAAAGAAAGACAAGTAGACAGAAAAGATGGGGTTGAGAGGATCAGACCGCTTCCTTACGCATTGTCTGATACCGACTTTATTAGGTATGCAGTATATATAGGATAACATTCATGACTTATGTCATTTATTTTGACTACAATAATCAATCACCAGACCTTCACCATTGTGTGCAGAACACATCTCCTACGTCCTTGAAGTGCGATAAACACCAGACACCTGGAGCCACAAGGTCGTAAACACATTCTTCGGGGTGGCGGGACAGAGAGCTCAGGACATGCCTGGGCTGAAGCCCAGGACAAGACATGGGACCCTGCGATAACGCTTGAGTAGCTCCCAGGACTTAACCCCTCAGGGGCAGTCCCCTGCAGAGCCTCGTTTCCCCATCGTGAGCTCGAGATGAAGGTCTTTTTCCCTGCTTCGTTGGGAAAGGATTCCCACCGTTCCCATCACATCTCAAGAGGTGGCGCTCTCAACAGGAAAGTGGAATCTCCAGGAGTTGTGCCAACATACTAAAAGTCCCCCAGATGTCTCAGTCCACTCCAGATGAACCTGATTTCCCTGCACTACCTCGAGTGTCATCTGCATATCGCCTCACACCACCGTGGCTCGTGCCACAGGCCTGTGGCCTCTCGAGGGAAAGACAGAGATCCCGGGGTCAAGTCGAGGGGAAGCCTGACACTGCAGCTACAGCTCGGGAGGAATACGGACGTGAATGCAACCACAGGAGACGAGGCCTGACTCCTCTTGAGAGACTCCAGAGAAACCCCAAGTTCCATGCCAGCACTGCAGAGGAAACCTCAGGTTCAAGCTTCAGCTCCAGATGGGGACTTAGGACCTGGCACCGCCTGGAGAGGAATCCCGAGGAGCCCCTCTCAACTCGCATTGAGACTGGCCTTTCCTGAGGCCACGTGAGAGGGTCCCTGAGGTCCCCTTCATAGCTCGAGATGGACATGCCACAACTCGAGAAAAACCAGGAGGTTCTCCCCTACAGGGGAGATGAGGCCGTTTCCTGCTGCAGCATCCCAAGAGAAAACCAGCCTTCCATCCTGAACCTCAAAGGGTCCTTCACAGCCTTGCTACAACTCAAGAAGTTCCCCGACATAACCATCTCCACTCGAGAGGAACACTGAGGGTCCCACCACAACTCAAGGGGAGCCCCCTTTCCCCCTCCTCCACGCCCGATGAGGGATCCTTTTCCTACTTCGACAGGACAGGATTCTGGCGTTCCCGTCACACAGTAAAATGGCGTGCTCTCAACAGGAAAGTTGAGAGGAAATCCAGGGGTCATGCCACCATTCCAAAAGACACCCAAATATCTCTGTCCACTCCAGATGAACCTGATTTCCCTGCACTGACTCAAAGGTCACTCTGAGGATCGAATCACAGCACGGTGGCATCTGCGACAGCCCTGTGGCACCTCGAGGGAAAGCCACAAATCCCTGTGTCAACTCGTCGAGAAGACTTACACTGCGTCTACAGCTTTGGAGGAAAACGGACATGTATGTCTCCACTTGAGAAGAGATCTGACTCTACTGTGGAGACTCCAGAGGAACCCCAAGATCCATGTCAGCACTGGAGAGGAAATCTCAGGTTCTGGCTCCAGTTCCAGACGAGTACCTAGGACCCGACACTGACTGGACAGGAATCTCGAGGGGCCCCTCTCAACGCGTATGGAGACTGGTCTTTCCTGAGGCCACATCAGCAGGTCCCTGAGGTCCCCGTCGTAACTCGAGAGGGACCTGCCGCAACTCGAGAAGAACCATGAGGTTCTCCCTGCAGGCGAGATGAGGCCCTTTTCTGCTGTTGAATCACGAAGGAAATCTCGCCTTCCCACTTGAACCTCGCAAGCGTCCTTCCCACCCTTGCTGCAACTCAAGAAGTTCCCTGACATACCTGGACCCACACGGGAGGAACATCGAGGGTCCCGGCACAACTCAGGAGGAGCCCTGATTCCCCCTCATGAACTCGAGATGAGGGTCCCTTTCCCTGATTCCTGAGGAAAGGATTCCCACCGTTCCCGTTGCAACTCAAAAGGTGGCGCTCTCTTCAGGAAAGCCGAAATCTCCAGGGGTCATGCCAACATACGAAAAGTCCCCCAGATATATCACTCCACTCCAGATTAACCTGATTTCCCTGCACTACCTCGAGTGTCACCTGCGTATCACCTCACACCATGGTGGCTTGTGCCACAGCCCTGTCACATCTTGAGGGAAAGACAGAGATCCCTGGGTCAACTCGACGGGAAGCCTGACACTGCTGCTACAGCTCGGTAGGAAAGCGGACGTGCATGTAACCACAGGAGACGAGGCCTGACTCCCCTGGGGAGACTCCAGAGGAACCCCAAGTTGCATGCCTGCACTGGAGAGGAAACCACAGGCTCCAGCTTCAGCTCCAGACGGGGACTTAGGTCCCGTCACTGACTGGAGAGGAATCCCGAGGGTCCCCTCTCAACTCACATGGAGACTGGCCTTTCCTGAGGCCACACGAGTGGGTCCCTTAGGTCCCTGTCATAACACAAGAGGAACCTGCTGCAACTCGAGAAAAACCAGGAGGTTCTCCCTTCCAGGCGAGTTGAGGCCGTTTTCTGCTGTGGCATTCCAGTAGAAATCACACCTTCCCTCCTGAAATTCAATGGCTCCTTTACACCCTTGCTGCAATTCAAGAAGTTCCCCGACATAACCATCTCCACTCGAGAGGTACACTGAGGGTCCCACCACAATTCAACAGGAGCCCCATTTCCCCCTCCTCCGCTCGAGAGGAGGGTTCCTTTCCCTGCTTCTTCGGGAAAGTATTCTGGCATTCCCTTCATACAGGAAGAGGATGTGCTATCAACATGAAAGCAAGAGGAACTCCAGGTTTTGTTCCACCATTCCAAAAGACCCCCAAATGTCTCAGTCCAATCCAGAGGAACCTGATTTCCCTGCACTGCCTCGAAGGTCACCCCAAGCATCGAATCACACCACGGTGGCATGTGCAACAGCCCTGTGGCACCACGAGGGAAAGACAGAGATGTGTGTGTCAGCTCGACGGGATGACTGACACTGCTGCAACAGGTCGGGAGGAAAGCGGACGTGCATGTAACCACAGGAGATGAGGCCTGACTCCCCTGGCGAGACTCCAGAGGAACCCCAAGGTGCATGCCAGCACTGGAGAGGAAACCACAGGCTCCAGCTTCAGCTCCAGACGGGGAGTTAGGTCCCATCACTGACTGGAGAGGAATCCCGAGGGTCCCCTCTCAACTTGCATGGAGACTGGCCTTTCCTGAGGCCACATGAGTGGGTCCCTGAGGTCCCCATCATAACACGAGAGGAACCTGTCGCAACTCGAGGAAAACCAGGAGGTTCTCCCTTCCAGGCGAGTTGAGGCCATTTTCTGCTGTGGCATTCCGAAAGAAATCACGCCTTCCCTCCTGAAACTCAAAGGCTCCTTTACACCCTTACTTCAACTCAAGAAGTTCCCCGACATACCCGTCTCTACTTGAGAGGAACACTGAGGGTCCCCCCATAACTCAAGAGGAGGCCCCTTTCCCCCTATTCTGCTTGAGATGAGGTTTCATTTCCCTGCTCTGTCAGGAAAGGATTCTGGCATTCCTGTCCCACAGCAAGAGGACGTGCTCTCAACAGGAAAGTCGAGAGAAACTTTAGGGGTGGTGCCACCATTCCAAAAGACCCCAAATATCTCAGACCACTCCAGAGGAACCTGATTTCCTTGCACTGCCTCGAAGGTCACCCTGAAAATCGAATCACACCACAGTGGCACGTGCGACAACCCTGTGACACTTCGAAGGAAAGTCACAGATCCCTGTGTCAACTCGTCGGGAAACCTGAAACTGATGCTACAGCTCGAGAGGAAAACGGATGGGTATGTCTCCACTCGAGAAGAGTCCTGACTCTCCTGTGGAGATTTCAGAGGAACCCCAAGATCCATGTCAGCACTGGAGAGGAAACCTCAGTTTCTGGCCACAGTTCCAGACGAGGACTTAGGACCCGACACTGACTGGAGAGGAATCCCGATGGCCCAAGTGCAACTCGCATGGAGACTGGTCTTTCCTGAGGCCACACGAGCGGGTCCTTGAGTTCCCCATTGTAACTCGAGAGGGACCTGCCGCAACTCTAGAAAAACCATGCGGTTCTCCCCTGCAGGCGTTATGAGGCCCTTTTCTGCTGCGGCGTCTCTAGGGAAATCACGCCTTCACTCTTGAACCTTGCACGTGAACTTTCCAGCCTTGTTGCAACTCAAGAAATTCCCCGACATAAACGTCTTCATGAGGGAGGAAAAGCAAGGGTCCCGGCACAAATCAAGAGGAGCCCTGTTTACCCCTCGTGAGCTCGAGATGAGGGTTCATTTCCCTGCTTCGTCGGGAATGGATTCCCGCCATTCCCGTCGCATCTCAAGAGGTGGCGCTCTGAACAGGAAAGCCGAGTTCTCCAGGGGTCGTGCCAACATACTAAAAGCCCCCCAGATGTCTCAGTCCACTCCAGATGAACCTGATTTCCCTGCATTACCTCGCATGTCACCTGCGTATCATCTCACACCATGGTGGCTCGTGCCACAGCCCTGTGGCATTTCGAGGGAAAGACTGAGATCCCTGGGTCAGTTCAACAGGAAGTCTGACATTGCTGCTACAGCTTGGGAGAAAAGCGGACATGCATGTAACCACAGGAGACGAGGCCTGACTCCCCTGTGGAGACTCCAGAGGAACCCCAAGGTCCATGTCAGCACTGGAGAGGAAACCTCAGGTTCCAGCTTCGGCTCCAAACGGGGACTTAGGACCCGGCTCCGACTGGAGAGGAATACCAAGAGTCCCCTCTCAACTCGAAAGGAGAATGGCCTTTCCTGAGGCCACATGAGCGGGTGCCTGAGGTCCCCGTCTTAATTTGAGAGGAACCTGCCACAACTTAAGGTTCCAGCTTTGGCTCCAAATGGGGACTTAGGACCCGGCTCCGACTGGAGAGGAATACCAAGAGTCCCCTCTCAACTCGAAAGGAGAATGGCCTTTCCTGAGGCCACATGAGCGGGTGCCTGAGGTCCCCGTCTTAATTTGAGAGGAACCTGCCACAACTTGAGAAAAACCAGGTGTTTCTCCCCTCCAGGCAAGATGAGGCCATTTTCTGATGCGGCATCTTGAGAGAAATCATGCCTCTCCTCCTGAACCTCAAAGGCTCCTTCACACCCTTGCTGCAACTCAAGAAGTTCCCCAATATAACCGTCTCAACACGAGAGGAACACTGAAGGTCCCACCACAACTCAAGAGGGAATCCCTTTCCCCCTCCTCTGCTCGAGATGAGGGTTCATTTCCCTGCTTCCTTGCAAAAGATTTCTGGCATTCCCGTCGCACAGCAGGATGACGTGCTCTCAAGAGCAAAGTTGAGAGGAACTCCAGGGGTCATGCCACCATTCCAAAAGACCCCCAAATATCTCAGTCCACTACAGGGGAACCTGATTTCCCTGCACTCCTTCGAAGGTCACCCCGAGCATCGAATCACACCTTGGTGGAACGTGCAACAGCCTTGTGGCACCTCGAGGGAAAGCCACAGATCCCTGTGTCAACTCGTTGGGAAACCTGAAACTGCTGCTACAGCTCCAGAGGAAAGCGGACATGTATGTCTCCAACTGAGAAGAGTCCCGACTCTCCTGTGGAGATTCCAGAGGAACCCCAAGATCCATGTCAGCGTGGAGAGGAAACCTCAGGTTCTGGCAGCAGTTCCAGAGGAGGACTTAGGACCCAACACTGACTGGAGAGGAATCCGGAGGGGCCCCTCTCAACTCGCATGGAGACTGGTCTTTCCTGAGGCCACACGAGCGGGTCCTTGAGGTCCCTGTCGTAACTCGAGAGGGACCTGCCACAACTGGAGAAAACCAGGAGGCGAGATAAGGCCCTTTTCTGCTGTGGCATCTCGAGGGAAATCACGCCTTCCATCTTGAACCTCGCAAGGGTCCTTCCCACTCTTGCTGCAACTCAAGAAGTTCCCCAATATACCCTTCTCCACGTGGGAGGAACCCCGTGGGTCCCGGCACATCTCAAGAAGACCCCCGTTTCTCCCTCATGAGCTCAAGATGAGGGTTCCTTTCCCTGCTTCTTCAGGAAAGGATTCCCTCAATTCCTGTCACATCTCAAGAGGTAGCACTCTCAACAGGAAAGCTGAGATCTCCAGGGGTCGTGCTAACATACTAAAAGTCCCCCAGATGTCTCAGTCCACTCCAGATGAACCTGATTTCCCCGCATTACCTCAAGTGTCACCCGCGTATCACCTCACACTATGGTGGCTCGTGCCACAGCCCTGTGGCATCTCGAGGGAAAGACAGAGATGCATGTGTCAGCTCGACAGGATGACTGACACTGTTGCAACAGGTCGGGAGGAAAGTGGAGGTGCATGTAACCACAGGAGATGAGGCCTGACTCCCCTGTGGAGACTCCAGAGGAACCCCAAGGTGCATGCCAGCACTGGAGAGGAAACCGCAGGCTCCAGCTTCAGCTCCAGACGGGGACTTAGGTCCCGTCACTGACTGGAGAGGAATCCCGAGGGTCCCCTCGCAACTTGCCTGGAGACTGGACTTTCCTGATGCCACACGAGTGGGTCCCTGAGATCCCCATCGTAACTTGAGAGGGACCTGCTGCAACTCGAGAAAAACCAGGAGGTTTTCCCCTCCAGGAGACATGAGGCCGTTTTCTGCTGCGGCATCTCGAGGGAAATCACGCCTTCCCTCTTGAACCTCGCAAGGGTATTTCCCACCCTTGCTGCAACTCAAGAAGTTTCCCGACATACCCGTCCCCCCGTGGGAGGAACACCAAGGGTCCTTGCAAAACTCAGGAGGAGCCCCGTTTCCCCCTCGTGAGCTCGATATGAGGGTCCCTTTCCCTGCTTCGTCGGGAAAGGATACCCACCATTCCCGTGGCATCTCAAGAGGTGGCACTCTCAACAGGAAAGCTGAAATCTTCAGGGGTTGTGCCAACATACTAAAAGTACCCCAGATGTTTCAGTCCACTCCAGATGAGACTGGTTTCCCTGCACTACCTCGAGTGTCACCTGTGTATCCACTCATACCACGGTGACTCATGCCACAGCCCTGTGGCCTCTCAAGGGAAAGACAGAGATCCCTGGGTCAACTCGACGGGAATCCTGACACTGCTGCTACAGCGTGGGAGGAAAGTGGATGTGCATGTAACCACAGGAGACGAGGCCTGACTCTCCTGTGGAGACTCCAGAGGAACCCCAAGATCCATGCCAGCACTGGAGAGGAAACCTCAGGTTCCAGCTTCGGCTCCAAATGGGGACTTAGGACCCGGCACCGACTGGAGAGGAATACCGAGAGTCCCCTCTCAACTTGCACGGAGACTGGCCTTTCCTGAGGCCAGGGGAGCGGGTCCCTGAGGTCCCCATCGTAACTTGAGAAGGACCTGCCACAACTCGAGAAATACCAGGAGGCTCTCCCCTCCAGGCGAGATGAGGTCGTTTTCTGCTGCGGCATCCTGAGAGAAATCACGCCTTCCCTCCTGAACCTCAAAAGTTCCTTCACACCCTTGCTGAACTCAAGAAGTTCCTCGATATACCCGTTTCCACTCGAGAGGAACACTGAGGGTCCCACCACAACTCAAGAGTGGCCCCCTTTCCCCATCCTCCGCTCCAGATGAGGGTTCCTTTCCCTGTTTCATCGGGAAAGCATTCTGGCGTTCCCGTCGCACAGCAAGAGGACATGCTCTCAACAGAGAAGTCGAGAGTGACTGAGGGGTCTTGCCACCATTCCAAAAGACCCCCAAATGTCTCAGTCCACTCCAGATGAACCTGATTTCCCTGCCCTGCCTCGAAGGTCGCCCCTAGCACTGAATCACACCACGGTGGCACGTGCGACAGCCCTGTGGCACCTCGAGGGAAAGCCACAGATCCCTGTGTCAATCCGTCGGGAAGCTTGACACTGCTGCTAAATTTTGGGAGGATAATGGATGTGTATGTCTCTACTCAAATAGAGTCCTGACTGTCCTGTGGAGACTCCAGAGGAACCCCAAGATCCAAGTCAGCACTGGAGAGGAAACCTCAGTTTCAGGCAGGAGATCCAGATGAGGAAAAAGGACCCGACACTGACTGTAGAGGAATCCCGAGGGGCCCCTCACAACTCGCATGGAGACTCGTCTTTCCTTAGGCTACGCCAGCGGGTCCCTGAGTTCCCCGTCGTAACTTGAGAGGGACCTCCTACAACTCGAGAAAAACCATGAGGTTCTTTCCCTGCAGGCGAGATGAGGCCCTTTTCTGCTGCAGGGTCATGAGGGAAATCACGCCTTCCCTCTTGAACCTCGAAAGTGTCCTTCCCACCCTTNCCAGTGGGTCCCTGAGTTCCCCATCATAACTTGAGAGGGACCTCCTGCAACTCGAGAAAAACCATGAGGTTCTTTCCCTGCAGGCGAGATGAGGCCCTTTTCTGCTGTGGGGTCTTGAGGGAAATCACGCCTTCCCTCTTGAACCTCGAAAGTGTCCTTCCCACCCTTGCTGCAACTCAAGAAGTTACCCGACATACACGTCCCCACACCTGAGGAACACCGAGGGTCCCAGCACAACTCAGAAGGATTCCCGTATCCCCCTCATGAGCTCGAGATGAGGGACACTTTCCCTGCTTCGTCGGGAAAGGATTCCCGCCGTTTCTGTCGCATCTCAAGTGGTGGCGCTCTGAACAGGAAAGCCGAGATCTCCAGGGGTCAAGCCAACATACTAAAAGTGCCCCAGATGTCTCAGTCCACTCCAGATGAACCTGATTTCCCTGCACTACCTCGAGTGCCACCCGCGTATCACCTCACACAATGGTGTCTCGTGCCACAGCCCTGTGGACATCTCGAGGGAAAGACAGAGATCCCTGGGTCAAGTCGATGGGAAGCCTGACACAGCTGCTACAGCTCAGGAGGAAAGCAGACATCCATGTAACCACAGGAGACGAGGGCTGACACCCCTGGGGAGACTCCAGAGGAACCCCAAGTTCCATGCCAGCACTGGAGAGGAAAACTCAGGTTTCAGCTTCAGCTCCAGACGGGGACTTAGGACCCAGCACCAACTGGAGAAGAATCCAGAGGGGCCCCTATCAACTCACACTGAGACTGGCCTTTCCTGAGGCCACGCTAGCGGGTCCCTGAGGTCCCTGTCGTAACTCGAGAGGGACCTCCCCCAAATCGAGAAAAACCAGGAGAGCTCCAGACGGGGACTTAGGACCCAGCACCAACTGGAGAAGAATCCAGAGGGGCCCCTATCAACTCACACTGAGACTGGCCTTTCCTGAGGCCACGCTAGCGGGTCCCTGAGGTTCCTGTCATAACTCAATAGGGACCTTCCCCAACTCGAGAAAAACCAGGAGATTCTCCCCTCCAGGCGAGATGAGGCCGTTTTCTGCTGCGGCATCCCGAGAGAAACCACGCCTTCGCACCTGTAACTCGAAGGGTCCTTCACACCCTTGCAGCAACTCAAGCAGTTCCCCAACATACCTGTCTCTACTCGAGAGGAACACTGAGAGTCCCACCACAACTTAAGAGGGGCACCCTTTCCACCTCCTCCACTCCAGATTAGGGTACCTTTCTCTGTTTCATCAGGAAAGGATTCTGGTGTTCCCGTTGCACAGCAAGAGGACATGCTTTCAACAGGAAAGTCGAGAGAAACTCCAGGGGTCATACCACCATTCCAAAAGACCCCCAAATGTCTCAGTCCACTCCAGATGAACCTGATTTCTCTGCCCTGCCTTGAAGGTCACCCCAATCATCGAATCACACCGCGGTGGCACGTGCGACAGCCCTGTGGAACTTCAAGGGAAAACCACAGATCCCTGTGTCAACCATTTGGGAAGCCTGACACTGCTGATACAGCTCAGGAGGAAAACGGACATGTATGTCTCCACTCGAGAAGAGTCCTGACTCTCCTGTGGAGACTCCAGAGGGACCCCAAGATCCATGTCAGCACTTGAGAGGGAACCTCAGATTCTGGCCATAGGTCCAGACGAGGACCTAGGACCCGACACTGACTGGACAGGAATCCCGAGGGGCCCCTTGCAACTCATATGGAGACTGGTCTTTCCTGAGGCCATGCCAGTGGGTCCCTGAGGTTCCCGTCGTAACTTGAGAGGGACCTGCCACAACTTGAGAAAAAACAGGAGGTTCTCCCCTGCAGGTGAGATGAGACCCTTCACTGCTGCGGCATCTCAAGGGAAATCACACCTTCCCTCTTGAACCTCGCAAGGGTCCTTCCCACCCTTGCTGCAACTCAAGAAGTTCCCCGACATAGTCCCACGCGGGAGGAACACTGAGGTTCCCAGTACAACACAGGAGGTGCCCCGTTTCCCCTTCGTGAGCTCGAGATGAGGGTCCCTTTCTCTACTTCGTCGGGAAAGGATTCCCGCCGTTCCCATCGCATCTCAAGTGGTGGTGCTCTTAACAGGAAGCTGAAATCTCCAGGGGTCGTGCTAACATACTAAAAGTCCCCCAGATGTCTCAGTCCACTCCAAATGACCCTGATTTCCCTGCACTACCTCGAGTGTTACCCGCGTATCACCTCACACCACAGTGGTTCATGTCACAGCCCTGTGCCATCACGAGGGAAAGACAGAGATCCCTGGGTCAACTCGAAGGTAAGCCTGATACTACTGCTACAGTTTGGGAGAAAAGTGGACGTGCATATAACTACAGAAGATGAGGCCTGACTCCCCTGGGGAGACTCCAGAAAAAACCCAAGATCCATGCCAGAACTGGAGAGGAAATCTCAGGTTCCAGATTGGGCTCCAGACAGGGAGTTAGGACCCAGCAACAACTGGAGAGGAATCCCGAAGGGCCCCTCTCAACTCGCACGGAGACTGGGTATTCCTGAGGCTACGTGAGCGAGTCCCTGAGGTCCCTGTCGTAAGTCGAGAGGGACCTACTGCAACTCGAGTAAAACTGGGAGGTTTTCCCCTACAGGCGAGATGAGGCCGTTTTCTGTTGAGGCAATCCGAGAGAAATCACGCCTTCCCTCCTGTAACTCAAAGGGTACTTCACATCCTTGTGGCAACTCAAGAAGTTCCCCAACATACCTGACTCCACTCGAGAGGAACACTGAGGGTCCCACCACAACTCCAGAAGGGCCCCCTTTCCCCCTCCTCCGCTCCGGATGAGGGTTCCTTTCCCTGTTTCATCGGGAAAGTTTTCTGGCGTTCCCATCACAGAGCAAGAGGGCGTGCTCTCAACATGAAAGTCGAGAGAAACTTCAGGGGTTGTACCACCATTACAAAAGACCCCCAAATGTCACAGTCCACTCCATATGAAACTGATTTCCCTGCCCTGCCTCGAAGGTCACCCCGAGCATCGAATCACAGCACGGTGGCACGTGTGACAGCCCTGATGGCACCTCAAGGGAAAGCCACAGATCCCTGTGTCAACCTGTAGGGAAGCCTGACACTGCTGCTACAGCTCGGGAGGAAAACAGACGTGTATGTCTCCACTCGAATAGAGACCTGACTCTCCTGTGGAGACTCCAGAGAAACCCAAAGGTCCATGTCAGCACTGGAGCGGAAACTTCAGATTCTGGCCATAGTTCCAGAAGATGAACTAGGACCCGACACTGACTGGAGAGGAATCCCGAGGGGCCCCTCGCAGCTCACATGGAGACTGGTCTTTCCTGAGACCATGCCAGCGGGTCCCTGAGGTCCCCATCGTAACTCGAGAGGGACCATCCACAACTCGAGAAAAACCAGGAGGTTCTCCCCTGCAGGCGAGATGAGGCCGTTTTCTGCTGCGGCATCCCGAGAGAAATCACGCCTTCCTTCCTGAACCTCAAAGGGTCCTCCACACCCTTGCTGCAACTCAAGAAGTTCCCCGTCATATCCGTCTCCACTCGAGAGGAACACTGAGGGTCCCACACAACTCAAGAGGGACTCCCTTTCCCCCTCCGCTGCTCCAGATGAGAGTTCCTTCCCTGCTTCGTCCGGAAGGAATCTGGCCTTCCCGTCGCACAGCAAGAGGACGTGCTCTCAACAGGAATGTCGAGAGGAACTCCAGGGGTGGTACCACCATTCCAAAAGACACCCAAATGCCTCAATCCACTCCAGATGAACCTGATTTCCCTGCCCTGCCTCCAAGGTCACCCCGAGCATCGAATCACACCACGGTGGCACCTGCAACAGCCCTGTGGCACCATGAGGGAAAGCCAAAGTATCCCTGTGTCAACCCGTCGGGAAGCCTGACACTGTTCTACAGCTCGGGAGGAAAATGGACGTGTATGTCTCCAACAAGGTCACCCCGAGCATCGAATCACACCACGGTGACACGTGCAACAGCCCTGTGGCACCATGAGGGAAAGCCAAAGTATCCCTGTGTCAACCCGTCGGGAAGCCTGACACTGTTCTACAGCTCGGGAGGAAAATGGACGTGTATGTCTCCACTCAAGAAGAGTCCTGATTCTCCTGTGGAGACTCCAGAGGAACCCCAAGATCCATGTCATCACTGAAGAGGAAATCTCAGGTTCTGGTCGCAGTTGCAGATGAGGACCTAGAACCCGACACTGACTGGAGAGGAATCCCGAGGGGCCCCTCGGACTCGCATGGAGACTGATCTTTCCTGAGATCACGCCAGCGGGTCCCTGAGGTCTCCATCAAAACTCGAGAAGGACCTGCCTCAATTCGAGAAAAACCATGAGGTTCTTTCCCTGCAGGCGAGATGAGGCCCTTTTCTGCTGCAGCGTCTTGAGGGAAATCACGCCTTCCCTCTTGAACCTCGCAAGGGTCCTTCCCACCCTTGCTGCAACTCAAGAAGTTCTCCGACATATACGTCTCCACCAGGGAGGAACACAGAGGGTCCTGTCACAACTCAGGAGGAGCCCCGTTTCCCCCTCATAAGCTCGAGGTGAGTGTCCCTTTCGCTGCTTCGTGGGGAAAGGTTTCCCACCGTTTTCTTCGCGTCTCAAGAGGTGGCACTCTCAACAGGAAAGCCAAGATCTCCAGGGGTCATGCCAACATACTTAAAGTCCCCCAGATGTTTCAGTCCACTCCAGATGAACCTGATTTCCCCGCACTACCTCGAGTGTCACCTGCATATCGCCTCACACCACGGTGGCTCGTGCCACAGCCCTGTGGCATCTCAAGGGAAAGACAGAGATCCCTGGGTCAACTCAACGGGAAGCCTGACACTGCTGCTACAGTGTCAGGGAGGATAGCAGACGTGCATGTCACCACAGGAAACGAGGCCTGACTTCCCTGGGAAGACTCCAGAGGAACCTCAATATCCATGCCACCACTGGAGAGGAAAACTCAGGTTCCAACTTCAGCTCCAGACGGGGACTTACAACCCGGCAACAACTGGAGAGCAATCCCGAGGGGCCCCTCTCAACTTGCAAGGAGACTGGCCTTTCCTGAGACCACATGAGTGGTTCCCTGAGGTCCCCATAGTAAGTCGTGAGGGAACAGGCACAACTCGAGAAAAACCAGGAGGTTCTCCCCTCCAGGAAAGATGAGGCCATTTTCTACTGTGGAATTCCGAGAGAAATCACGCCTTCCCTCCTGAACCTCAAAGGGTCATTCACAACGTTGCTGCAACTCAAGAAGTTCCCCAACATACCCGTCTTCACTAAAGAGGAATCCTGAGGGTCCCAGGACAACTCAGTAGGGACCCCCTTTCCCCCTCCTCTACTCCAGATGAGGGTTTCTTTCCCTGTTTCATCAGGCAAGGATTCTGGGGTTCCCATTGCACATCAAGAGGACGTGCTCTCAACAGGAAAGTCAAGAGGAACTGAGTGGTTGAGCCACCATTCCAAAAGACACCCAAATATCTCAGTCCACTCAAGATGAAACTGATTTCCATGCCCTGCCTCGAAGGTCACCCCGAGCATCGAATCACACAATGGTGGCTCATGCCACAGCCCTGTGGCATCTCGAGGGAAAGACAGAGATCCCTGGGTCAACTCGAAGGGAACACTGACACTGCTGCTACAGCTCGGGAGGAAAGCGGACGTGCATGTAACCACAGTAGACGAGGACTGACTCCCCTGGGGAGACTCCAGAGGAACCCCAATACACATGACAGTACTGGAGAGGAAATCTCAGGTTCCAGCTTTGGCTCCAGATGGGGACTTAGGACCCGGCACTGACTGGAGAGGAATCCCGAGGGCCCCCTCTAAACTCGCATGGAGACTGGCTTTTTCTGACGCCATGCGAGCTGGTCCCTGAAGTCCCCATCATAACTCAAACGGGACCTGACGTAACTCGAGAAAAACCAAGAGGTTCTCCCCTCCAGGCGAGATGAGGCCGTTTTCTGCTGCAAAATCCTGAGAGAAATCATGCTTTCCCTCCTGAACCTCAAAGGGTCCTTCACACCTTTGCTGCATCTCAAGAAGCTCCTTGACATACCCGTCTCCAAATGAGCGGAACACTGAGGGTACCACCACAACTCAAGAGGGGGCCCCATTCTCCCTCCTATGCTCCAGATGAGGGATCCTTTCCCTGCTTCGTCGGGAAAGGATTCTGGCATTTCTGTCGCACAGCAAGAGGATGTGCTCTCAACAGGAAAGTGAGAGGAACTCCAGGGGTGGTACCACCATTCCAAAAGACCCCCAAATGTCTCAGTCCACTCCAGATGAACCTGATTTCCCTGCCCTGCCTCGAAGGTACCCTGAGTTTCAAATCACATCACGGTGGCATGTGCGACAGCCCTGTGGCACCTCGAGGGAAAGCCACATATCCCCGTGTCAAGATGTCGAGAAGCCTGACACTGCTGCTACAGCTCAGGAGGAAATTGGGCGTGTATGTCTCCATCGAATAGAGTTCTGACTGTCCTGTGGAGGCTCCAGAGGAACCCCAAGATCCATGTCAGCACTGCAGAGTAAACCTCAGGTTCTGGCCGCAGTTCCAGACGAGGACCTAGGACCTGACACTGACAGGAGAGGAATCCTGAGGGGCCCCTCGTAACTCACATGGAGACTGGTCTTTCCTTAGGATACTCGAGCGTGTCCCTGAGGTCCCTGTCGTAACTCGAGAGGGACTTGCTGCACCTCGAGGAAAACCAGGAGGTTCTCCCCTACAGTCAAAATGAGACACTTTTCTGCTGCGGCATCTCGAGGGAAATCACGCTTTCCCTCTTGAAACTCTCAAGGGTACTTCTCACCTTTTCTGCAACTCAAGAAGTTTCCGAACATACCCATCCCCACGCGGGAGGAACACCGAGTATCCCGGCACAACTCAGGAGGAGCCCCATTTCTCCCTCGTGAGCTCGAGATGAGGTCCTTTCCCTGTTTCGTCGGCAAAGGAATCCCGCCGTTCCCATCGCATCTCAAGAGGTGGAGCTCTCAACAGAAAAGCCGAGATCTCCAGGGTTTGTTCCAATATACTAAAATTCCCCCAGATGTCTCAGTCCACTCCAGATGAACTTGATTTCCCTGCATTACCTCGTGTGTCACGGCGTATCGCCTCATACAACGGTGGCTCGTGCCACAGCCCTGTGGCATCTTGAGGGAAAGACAGATATCCCTGGGTCAACTTGACGGGAAGCCTGACACTGCTGCTACAGCTCGGGAGGAAAGCAGACGTGCATGTCACCACAGGAGACGAGGCCTGACTCCCCTGGGGAGACTCCAGAGGAACCCCAGGATCCATGCCAGCACCAGAGTGGAAAACTCAGATCCCTGCTTCGGCTCCAGACGGGGACTTAGCAACCGGCTCCGAAAGGAGAGGAATCCCGAGGAGTTCCTCGCATCTCGCACGGAAACTGACCTTTCCTTAGGCCATGCGAGCAGGTCCCTGAGGTCCCCGTCGTAACTCGAGAAGGACCTGCCGCAACTCGAGAAAAACCAGGAGGTTCTCCCCTCCAGGCGAGATGAGGCCATTTTCTGCTGCGGCATCCCGAGAGAATCACGCTTTCCCTCCTGAACCTCAACGGGTCCTTCACTCCCCTACTGCAACTCGAGAAGTTCCTCCACGTACCCGTCTCCACTCGAGAGGAACACAGAGGGTCCCACCAAAACTCAAGAGGAGCCCCCTTTCCCCCTCCTCCACTCCAGATGAGCGTTCCTTTCTCTGCTTCGTCGGGAAAGGATTCTGACATTCCCGTGGCACACCAAGAGGATGTGCTCTCAACAGGAACGTCAAGAGGAATTCAAGGCGTCGTGCCACCATTCCAAAAGACCCCCAGATGTCTCAGTCCACTCCAGATGAACGTGATTTCCCTGCCCTGCCTCGAAGGTCACCCCGAGCATCGAGTCACACCACAGTGGCACGTCCAACAGCCCTGCGGCACCTCGAGGGAAAGCCACAGATCCCTGTGTCAAATCGTTGTGAATACTGACACTGCTGCTACAGCTCAGGAGGAAAACGGACGTGTATGTCTCCAGTCGAGAAGAGTCCTGACTCTCCTGTGGAGACGCCAGAGGAACCCCAAGATCCATGTCAGCACTGGAGAGGAAACCTCAGGTTCTGGCCGCAGTTCCAGACGAGGAACCAGGACCCGTCACTGACTGGAGAGGAATCCCGAAGGGGCCCTGGCAACTCGCATGGTGACTAGTCTTTTCTGAGGCCACGCCAGCAGGTCCCTGAGGTCCCCGACATAACGCTAGAGGGACCTGCCACAACTCGAGAAAAACCAGGAGGTTCTCCCCTGCAGGCAAGAGGAGGCCCTTTTCTGCTGCGGTGTCTCGAGGGAAATCACGCCTTCCCTCTTGAACCCCGCATGGATCCTTCCCACCCTTGCTGCAACTCAAGATCCCCAACATACCCGTCCCAACACGGGAGGAACACCGAGGGTCCCGGCACAACTAAAGAGGAGCCACGTTTCTCCCTCATGAGCTCGAGATGAGGGTTCCTTTATCTGATTCATCGGGAAAGGATTCCCGCCGTTCCCGTCGCATCTCAAGTGGTGGCATTCTCAAGAGGAAAGACGAGATCTCCAGGGGTCGTGCCAACATACTTAAAGTCCCCCAGATGTCTCAGTCCACTCCAGATGAACCTGATTTCCCTGCCCAGCCATGAGAATCACCCGCATATCTCCTCACATCATGGTAGTTCGTGCCACAGCTGGGTGACATCTCAAGGGAAAGACAGAGGTCCCTGTGTGAACTCAATGGGAAGCCTGACACTCAAGGGGTGGTGCCCACCTATCGCCACACAACAGGGTGGCTTGTGCCACAGCCCTGTGGCATCTCGAGGGAAAGAGAGAGATGCCTGGGTCAACTCGACGGGAAGCCTGACACCGCTGCTACAGCTCAGGAGGTACACCGACCTGCATGTAACCACAGGAGACAAGGCCTGACTGCCCTGGGGAGATTACAGAGGAACCCCAAGATCCATGCCAGCATTAGAGAGTAAACCTCAGGTTCCAGCTTCGGCTCCAGACAGGGACTTAGGACCCGGCACTGACTGGAGAGGAATCCAGAGGGGCTCCTCTCAACTCGCACGGAGACTGCACTTTCCTGAGCCCACGCGAGCGTGTCCCTGAGGTACCCATCTTAATTCCAGAGTGACCTGCTGAAACTCGAGAAAAATCATAAGGCTCTCCCCTCCAGGCGAGATGAAACCGTTTTCTGCTGCAGCATCCCAAGAGATATCACACCTTTCCTCCTGAACCTCAAAGAGTCCATCACACCCGTGATGCAACTCAAGACGTTCCACAACATACCCGTGTCCACTCAAGAGGAACACTGAGGGTCCCACCACAACTCAAGAGGAGCCCCCTTTCCCCCTCCTCCCCTCCAGTTGAGGGTTCCTTTCTCTGCTTCGTCGGGAAAGGATCCTGGCATTCCCATGCCACAGCAAGAGGACCTGCTTTCAACAGGAAAGACGTGAGGAACTCTAGGGATTGTGCTACCATTCCAAAAGACCCCCAAATGTCACAGTCCACTCCAAATGAACCTGATTTCCCTGTCCTGCTTCGAAGGTCACCCCAAGCATCGAATCACACCACGGTGGCATGTGTGAAGCCCTGTGGCACCTCGAAGGAAAGCCACAGATATCTGTGTCAACACGTCGGGAAGCCTGACACTGCTGCTACAGCTCAGGAGGAAAACGGACGTGTATGTGTCCACTTGAGAAGAGTCCTGACTCTCCTGAGGAGACTCCAGAGGAACCCCAAGATCCATGTCAGCACTGGAGAGGAAACCTCAGGTTCTGGCTGCAGTTCCAGACGAGGACCTAGAACCTGACACTGACTGGAGAGGAATCCGGAGGGGCTCCTCTCAACTTTTATGGAGACTGGTCTTTTCTGAGATCATGCCATGGGTCCCTGAGGTCCCCATCGTAACTCGAGAGGGACCTACCGCAACTCGATTAAACCAGGAGCTTCTCCTCTGCAGGCGAGATGAGGCCCTTTTCTGCTGTGGCATCACGAGGGAAATCAGGCCTTCCCACTTGAACCTTGCAAGCATCATTCCCACCCTTGCTGCAACTCAAGAATTTCCCCGACATACCCGTCCCCAACCGGGAGGAACACTGAGGGTACCGGAACAACTCACAGGAGCCTCGTTTCCCCATTGTGAGCTCAAGATGAAGGTCCATTTCCCTGATTCTTCAGAAATGGATTTCCGCCGTTACCATCGCATCTCAAGAGGTGGGGCTCTCAACAGGAAAACCGAGATCTCCAGAGGTCATGCCAACATACTAAATCCCCCAGATGTCCCAGTCCACTCCAGATGAACCTGATTTAGCTGCCCTGCCTTGAAGGTCACCAGCATATCACCTCACACCACGGTGGCTCATGCCACACGCCTGTGGCATATCGAGGGAAAGACAGAGTTCCTGGGGTCAAGTCGAAGGGAAGCCTGACACTGCAGTTACAGCTCAGGTGGAAAGCGGACATGCATGTAAGCACAGGAGACGAGGCCTGACTCCACTGGGGAGATTCCAGAGGAACTCCAAGTTCCATGCCAGCACTGGAGAGGAAACCTCAGGTTCCAGCTTCGGCTCCAGAGGGGGACTTAGGACACGGCAACGACTGGAGAGGAATCCCGAGGAACCCCTCTCAACTCGCACAGAGACTGGCCTTTCCTGAGGCCACGCGAGAGGGTCCCTGAGGTCCCCGTCATAACTCGAGAGGGACCTTCCGCAACTCGAGAAAAACCAGAAGGTTCTCCCCTCCAGGCGGCATAAGGCCGTTTTCTGCTGTGGCATCCCAAGAGAAAACCGGCCTTTCCTCCTGAACCTGAAATGGTCCTTCACGCCCTTGCTGCAACTCAAGAACTTCCCCGACATATACGCCTACACTCGAGAGGAACAATGAGGGTCCCACCAAAATTCAAGAGGAGTCCCCTTTCCCCTTCCTGCGCTCCTGGTGAGTGATCCATTCCCTGCTTCGACAGGAAAGGATTCTGGTGTTCCTTTCTCAAAGCAAGAGGGTGTGCTCTCAACAGGAAAGTCGAGAGGAACTCCAGGGATCATGCCACCATTCCAAAAGACCCCCAAATGTCTCAATCCACTCCAGATGAACCTGATTTCCCTGCACTGCCTCTTAGGTCACCCTGAGCAACGAGTCACACCACGGTGGCATCTGCTAAAGCCCTGTGGCACCTCGAAGGAAAGCCACAGTCCCCTGTGTCAAATCGTCAGGAAGCCTGACACTGCTGCTACAGCTTGGGAGGAAAACAAACGTGTATGTCTCCACCTGAGAAGAGTCCTGACTCTCCTGTGGAGACTCAGAAGGAACCCCAAGATCCATGTCAGCACTGGAGAGGAAAGCTCAGGTTCTGGCTGCAGTTCCAGACGAGTACCTAGGACCCGACACTGACTGGACAGGAATCCTGAGGGGCCACTCGCAACTCATATGGAGACTGGTCTTTCCTGAGGCCACAACAGCGGGTCCCTGAGGTCCCCGTCATAACTCGAGAGGGACCTGCCTCAACTCGAGAAAAACCAGGAGGTTCTCCCCTCCAGTCGAGGAGAGGCTGTTTTCTGCTGTGGCATCACGAGGGAAATCAGGCCTTCCCATTTGAACCTCGCAAGCGTCCTTCCCACCCTTGCTGCAACTCAAGAAGTTCCCCGACATACCCGTCCCCACGCAGGAGGAACACTAAGGGTCCTGGCACACCTCAGGAGGAGCCTCGTTTCCCCATCGTGAGCTCGAGATGAGGGTCTTTTTCCCTGCTTCGTTGGGAAAGGATTCCCGCCATTCCCGTCACATCTCAAGAGGTGGCACTCTCTACAGGAAAGCCAAGATCTCCAGGGGTCGTGCCAACATACTAAAAGTCCCCCAGATGTCTCAGTTCACTCCAGATGAAACTGATTCCCCTGCACTACCTCGAGTGTCACCTGCGTATCACCTCATACCACGGTGCCTCGTGCCAGTGCCCTGTGGCATCTTAAGGGAAAGACAGAGATCCCAGGGTCAACACGACGGGAAGCTTGAAACTGCTGCAACAGCTCGGGTGGAAAGCGTACGTGCATGTAACCACAGGAGACTTGGCCTGACTCCCCTGAGGAGACTCCAGAGGAACCCCAAGATCCATGGCAACATTGGAGAGGAAACCTCAGGTTCCAGCTTCGGCTCCACACGGGGACTTATTACCCGACACCGACTGGAGAGGAATCTCGACGGGCCCCTCTCAACTCTCACGGAGACTGGCCTTTCCAGAGGCCTCGCGAGTGGGTCCCTGAGTCCACATCTTAAATCGAGAGGGACCTGCCACAACTCGACAAAAACCAGGAGGGTCTCCCCTCCAGGCGAGATGAGGCCGTTTTCTGCTGTGTAATCCCGAGAGAAATCACGCCTTCCCTCCTGAACCTCAAAGGGTCCTTCACACCCTTGCTGCAACTCAAGAAGTTCCCCAACATACCTGTCTCCACTCGAGAGGAATACTGAGGGTCCCACCACAACTCCAGAGTGGCCACCTTTCCCCTTCCTTCACTCCAAATGACGGTTCATTTCCCTGCTTAGTGGGGAAAGGATTCTGGCTTTCCTGTCGCACAGCAAGAGGACGTGCTCACAACAGGAAAGTTGAGAGGAACTCCAGGGTTCTTGACCCATTCCAAAAGACCTCCAAATGTCCCAGTCCACTCCAGATGAACATGATTTCCCTGCCCTGCCTCGAAGGTCACCCCAAGCATCGAATCACACCATGGTGGCACGTGCAACAGCGCTGTGGCACCTCGAGGGAAAGCCACAGATCCCTGTGTCAACTCGTTCGGAAGCCTGACACTGCTGCTAAAGCTCGGGAGGAACACGGACGTGTGTGTCACCACTCGAGAAGTGTCCTGACTCTCCTGTGGAGACTCCAGAGGAACCCCAAGATCCATGTCAGCACTGGAGAGGAAACCTTAGGTTCTGGCCGCAGTTCCAGATGAGGATCTAAGACCTGACCCTGAGTGGAGAGGAACCCCGAGGGGCCTCTCGCAATCGCATGGAGACTGGTCTTTCCTGAGGCCACGCCAGCGGGTCCCTGAGGTCCCCGTCGTAACAAAAGAGGGACCTGCCACAACTCGAGAAAAACTAGGAGGTTCTCCCCTGCAGGCGAGATGAGGCCTTTTTCTGCGCGGCGTCTCGAGGGAAATCACGCCTTCCCTCTTGAACCTCACAAGGGTCCTTCCCACCCTAGCTACAGCTCAAGAAGTTCCCCAACATACCTGTCCCCACGTGGAGAATCACCGAGTGTCCCGGCACAAATCAGGAGGAGCCCCGATTCCCCCTCGTGAGCTTGAGATGAGGGTCGCTTTCCCTGCTTCTTCGGGAAAGTATTCCCGCCTTTCTGATTGCACATCAAGAGGTGGCGTTCTCAGCAGGAAAGCCAAGGTCTCCAGGGGTCGTGCCAACATACAAAAATCCCTCAGATATCTCAGTCCACACCATATGAACCTGATTTCCCTGCCCTGCCTTGAGTGTCACCCGTGTATCGCCTCACAAAACAGTGGCTCATGCTACAGCCCTGTGGCATCTTGAGTGAAAGACAGAGATCCCTGGGTCAACTCGAAGGGAAGCTTGACACTGCTGCTACAGCTCGGGAGGAATGCGTACATGCATGTAACCACAGGAGACGAGGCCTGACTCCCCTGGGGATACTCGAGAGGAACCCCAAGATCCATGCCAGCACTAGAGAGGAAACCTCAGGTTCCAGCTTTGGCTCCAGACGAGGACTTAGGACCCGTCACTGACTGGAGAAAAATCCCGAGCGTCCCCTCTCAACTCGCACAGAGACTGGACTTTCCTGAGGCCACGCGAGAGGGTCTCTGAGGTACCCGTCTTAACTCCAGAGTGACCTGCCACAAATCGAGAAAACCTATGAGGCTCTCCCCTCCAGGCGAGATGAAACCGTTTTCTGCTGTGGCATCCCAAGAGAAATCATGCCTTTCCTCCTGAACCTCAAAGAGTCCTTCACACCCTTGCTGCAAGTCAAGACGTTCCCCAACATACCCGTCTCCACTCAAGAGTAACACTAACGTTCCCACTACAACTCAAGAGGAGCCCCCTTTCCCCCTCCTCCACTCCCAATGAGGGTTCCTTTCCTTGCTTCGTCAGGAAAGGATTCTGGCATTCCCGTCGCACAGCAAGAGGACGTGCTCTCAACAGGAAAGTGGAGAGGAACTCCAGGGGTAATGCCACCATTCCAAAAGACCCCCAAATGTCTCAGGCCACTGCAGATGAACCTGATTTTCCTGCACTGCCTCGAAGGTCACCCTGAGCATCGAATCACACCACGATGGCAACTGGGACAGCCCTGTGGCACCACGAGGGAAAGCCACAGATCCCTGTGTCAACTCGTCGGGAAGCCTGACACTGCTGCTACAGCTTGGGAGGAAAACGGATGTGTATGTCTCCACTTGAGAAGAGTCCTGACTCTCCTGTGGAGACTCCAGAGGAACCCCAAGATCCATGTCAGCACTGGAGAGGAAACCTCAGGTTCTGGCTGCAGTTCCAGAGGAGTACCTAGGACCCGAAACAGACTGGACAGGAATCCCGAGGGGCCCCTCGCAACTCGTATGGAGACTGGACTTTCCTGAGGCCACGCCAGCGGGTCCCTGAGGTCCCCGTCGTAACTTGAGAGGGACCTGCCGCAACTCGAGAAAAACCAGGAGGTTCTCCCCTGCAGGCGAGATGAGGCCCTTTTCTGCTGTGGCATCACGAGGGAAATCACGCCTTCCCACTTAAAACTCGCAAGCGACCTTCCCACCCTTGCTGCAACTCAAGAAGTTCCCCGACATACCAGTCCCCACGCGGGAGGAACACGAAGGGTCCCGGCACAACTCAGGAGGAGCCTCGTTTCCCCATCGTGAGCTCGAGATGAGGGTCTTTTTCCCTGTTACGTCGGGAAAGGATTCCCGCCGTTCCCATCACATCTCAAGAGGTGCCGCTCTCAACAGGAAAGCCGAGACATCCAGGGATCGTTCCAACATACTAAAAGTCCCCCAGATGTCTCAGTCCACTCCAGATGAACCTCATTTCCCTGCACTACCTCGAGTGTCACCTGTGTATCGCATGACCCCACGGTGGCTCGTGCCACAGGCCTGTGGCATCTCGAGGGAAAGGGAGATGCCGGGGTCAAGTCGAGGGGAAGCCTGACACGGCAGCTACAGCTCAGGAGGAAAGTGGACGTGCATGCCACCACAGGAGACGAGGCCTGACTCCCCTTGAGAGACTCCAGAGAAACCCCAAGTTCCATGTCAGCACTGGAGAGGAAAACTCAGGGTCCAGCTTCGGCTCCAGACGGGCACTTAGGACCCGGCACCGACGGGAGAGGAATCCCGAGGAGCCACTCTCAACTCGCACGGAGACTGGCCTTTCCTGAGACCACGCGAGAGGTTCCCTGAGTTCCCCATCGTAACTGGATAGGGATCCGCCGCAACTCTAGAAAAACCAGGAGGTTCTCCCTTCCAGGCGAGTTGAGGCCGTTTTCTGCTGCAGCATCCCCAAAAAAAACCGGCCTTCCATCCTGAACCTCAAAGGGTCCTTCACAGCTTTTCTACAACTCCAGAAGTTCCCCGACATATCCATCTCCACTCGAGAGGAAGACTGAGGGTCCCACCACAACTCAAGAGGAGCCCCCATTCCCCTCCTCTGCTCCCGATGAGGGATCCTTTCCCTGCTTCGACAGGAAAGGATTCTGGCATTCCCGTCGCACATTAAGAGGGTGTGCTCAACATGAAAGTCGAGAGGAATGCCAGGGGTCATGCCACCATTCCTAAAGAGACCCAAATGTCTCAGTCCACTCCAGATGAACCTGATTTCCCTGCACTGCCTCGAAGGTCACCCTGAGCATCGAATCACACCACGGTGGCATCTGCGACAGCCCTGTGGCACCTCAAGGGAAAGCCACAGATCCCTGTGTCAACTCGTCGGGAAGACTGACACTGCTGCTACAGCTCAGGAGGAAAGTGGACGTGCATGTCTCCACTCGAGACAAGGCCTGACTCCACTGTAGAGACTCCAGAGGAACCCCAAGATCTATGTCAGCACTGGAGAGGAAACCTCATATTCTGGCCTTGGCTACAGACGAGGACTTAGGACCCAGCACTGACTGGAAAGGAATCCCGAGAGGGCCCTTGCAACTTGCATGGAGACTGGGCTTTCCTGAGGCCCCATGAGTGGGTCCCTGAGGTCCCTGTCGTAACTCGAGAGGGACCCCAAGTTTGCTGTCATAACTTGAGAAAAACCAGGAGGTTCTCCCCTGAAGGCGAGATGAGGCCCTTTTCTGCTGTGGCATCCCGAGGGAAATCACGCCTTCCCACTTGAACCTCGCAAGCGTCCTTCCCACCCTTGGTGCAACTCAAGAAGTTCCCCGAAATACCAGTCCCCACGCGGGAGGAACACTAAGGGTCCCAGTACACCTCACGAGGAGCCTCGTTTCCCCATCGTGAGCTCATGATGAGGGTCTTTATCCCTGCTTCGTCGGGAAAGGATTCCCGCTGTTCCCGTCACATCTCAAGAGGTGGAGCTCTCAACAGGAAAGCCGAGATCTCCAGAGGTCGTGCCAACATACTAAAAGTCCCCCAGAGGTCTGAGTCCACTCCAGATGAACCTGATTTCCCTGCACTGCCTCGAGTGTCACCTGCGTATCGCCTCACACCACGGTGGCTCGTGCCACAGGCCTGTGGCACCTCGAGGGAAAGACAGAGATCCCGGGGTCAAGCCGAGGGGAAGACTGACACTGCAGCTACAGCTCGGGAGGAAAGCGGATGTGCATGCAAACACAGGAGACGAGGTCTGACTCCCCTTGAGAGCCTCTATAGAAACCCAAAGTTCCATGCCAGCACTGGAGAGGAAACCTCAGGTTCCATCTTCAGCTCCAGATGGGGACTTAGGACCCGGCACCAACTGGAGAGGAATCCCGAGGAGCCACTCTCAACACACACGGAGACTGGCCTTTCCTGAGGCCATGCGAGAGGGTCCCTGAGGTCCCCATCGTAACTCGATAGGGACTTGCCACAACTCGAGAAAAATCAGGAGGTTCTCCCCTCCAGGCGAGATGAGACCGTTTTCTGCTGCGGCATCCCAAGAGAAAACCGGCCTTCCCTCCTGATCCTCAAAGGGTCCTTCACAGCCATGCTACAAGCCAAGAAGTTCCACGACAGAACCATCTCCACTCGAGAGGAACTCTGAGGGTCCCACCACAACTCAAGAGGAGCCCCCTTTTCCCCTCCTCTGCTCCCAATGAGGGATCCTTTTCCTGTGTCGACAGGAAAGGTTTCTGGCATTCCCGTCACAGAGCAACAGGGCGTGCTCTCAACAGGAAAGTCTAGAAGACTCCAGGGATCATGCCACCATTCAAAAAGACACCCAAATGTCTCAGTCCACTCCAGATGAAACTGATTTCCCCGCACTGCCACGAAGGTCACCCTGAGCTTCGAATCACACCATGGTGGCATCTGCAACAGCACTGCGGCACCTCGAGGGAAAGCCACAGATCCCTGTGTCAACCCTTCGGGAAGCCTGACACTGCTTCTACAGCTTGGAGGAAAACGGACGTGTATGTCTCCACCTGAGAAGAGTCCTGACTCTCCTGTGGAGACTCCAGAGGAACACCAAGATCCATGTCAGCACTGGAGAGGAAAACTCAGGTTCTGGCTGCAATTCCAGATGAGTACCTAGGATCCGACACTGACTGGACAGGAATCCCGAGGGGCCCCTCGCAACTCGTATGGAGACTGGTCTTTCCTGAGGCCACGCCAGCGGGTCCCTGAGGTCCCCGTTGTAACTCAAGAGGGACCTGGGCCAACTCGAGAAAAATCAGGAGGTTCTCCCCTGCAGGCGAGATGAGGCCCTTTTCTGCTGTGGCATCACGAGGGAAATCACGCCTTCCCACTTGAACCGCGCAAGCGTCCTTCCCACCCTTGCTGCAACTCAAGAAGTTCCCCGACATACCAGTTCCCACGCGGGAGGAACACTAAGGGTCCCGGCACATCTCAGGAGGAGCCTCGTTTCCCCATCGTGAGCTGGAGATGAGGGTCTTTTTCCCTGATTCTTCGGGAAAGGATTCCCACCATTCCCGTTACATCTCAAGAGATGGCGCTTTCAACAGGAAAGCGGAGATCTCCAGGGGTCGTGCCAACATTCTAAAACTCCCCCAGATGTCTCAGTTCACTCCAGATGAACCTATTTCCCTGCACTCCCTTGAGTGTCACCTGCGTGTCGCCTCACATCACGGTGTCTCGTGCCACAGGCCTGTGACATCTCGAGGGAAAGATAGAGATATCGGGGTCAAGTCGAGGGGAAGCCTGACACTGCAGCTACCGATCGGGAGGAAAGCGGACATGCATGCAACCACAGGAGACAAGGCCTGACTGTCCTTGAGAGACTCCAGAGAAACCCCACGTTTCATGCCAGCACTGGAGAGGAAACCTCAGGTTCCAGCTTTGGCTCCAGATGGGGACTTAGGTGCTGGCACCGTCTGGAGAGGAATCCCGAGAAGCCCCTCTCAACTCACACGGAACCCGGCCTTTCCTGAGGCCACGCGAGAGGGTCCTTGAATTCCCCGTCGTAACTCGATAGGGACCTGCAGCAACTCAAGAAAAGCCAAGAATTTCCTCCCTCCAGGCGCGATGAGGCCATTTACTGCTGCAGCATCCCAAGAGAAAACCGGCCTTCCCTCCTGAACCTCAAAGGGTCCTTCACAGCCTTGCTATAACCCAAGAAGTTCCCCAACATAACCATCTGCACTCGAGAGGAACTCAGGGTACCACCACAACTCAAGAGGAGCCCCCTTTCCCCCTCCTCTGCTCCCGATGCGGGATCCTTTCCCTGCTTCGACAGGAAAGGATTCTGTCGTTCCCGTCGCACAGCAAGAGGGCATGCTCTCAACAGGAAAGACGAGAAGAACTCCAGGGTTCATGCGACCATTTCAAAAGTCCCCCAGATGTCTCAGTCCACTCCAGATGATCCAGATTTCCCTGAACTGCCTCGAAGGTCACCCTGAGCATCGAATCACACCATGGTGGCATCTGTTACAGCCCTGTGGCACCTCGAGGGAAAGCCACAGATCCCTGTGTCAGCTCGTCGTGAAGCCTGACACTGCTGCTACAGCTTAGGCGGAAAATGGACGTGAGAACTCCACATGAGAAGAGTCCTGACTCTCCTGTGGAGACTTCCGAGGAACCCCAATATCCATGTCAGCATTGGAGAGGAAACCTCAGGTTCTGGCTGCAGTTCCAGACGAGTACCTAGGACCCGACACTGACTGGACAGAAATCCCGAGGGGCCCCTCACAACTCGTATGGAGACTGGTCTTTCCTGAGGCCATGCCAGCGGGTCCCTGTGGTCCCCATCGTAACTTGAGAGGGACCTGGCGCAACTTGAGAAAAACGAGTAGGTTCTCCCCTGCAGGCGAGATGAGGCCATTTTCTGCTGTGGCATCACGAGGGAAATCACGCCTTCCCACGTGAACCTTGCAAGCATCCTTCCCACCCTTGCTGAAACTCAAGATGTTCCCCAACATGCCAGTCCCCATGTGGGAGGAACACTAAGGGTCCCAGCACACCTCAGGAACAGCCTCGTTTTCCCATCGTGACCTCGAGATGAGGGTCTTTATCCGTGCTTCATCGGGAAAGGATTCCCGCCATTCCCGTCACATCTCAAGAGGTGGCGCTCTCAACAGGAAAGCCGAGATCTCCAGGGGTCATGCCAACATACTAAAAGACCCTGAGATGTCTCAGTCCACTCCAGATGAACCTGATTTCCCTGCTCTACCACGAGTGTCAACTGCGTATCGCCTCACACCATGGTGTCTCGTGCCACAGGCCTGTGACATCTCGAGGGAAAGACAGAGATATTGGGGTCAAGTCGAGGGGAAGCCTGATACTGCAGCTACAGATCGTGAGAAAAGCGGACGTGCATGCAACCACAGGAAACGAGACCTGACTCCCCTTGAGAGACTCCAGAGAAACCCCAAGTTCTATGCCAGCACAGGAGAGGAAAACTCAGGTTCCAGCTTTGGTTCCAGACAGGGACTTAGACCCGGCACCAACTGGAGAGGAATCCCGAGGAGCCCCTCTCAACTCGGAAGGAGACTGGCCTTTGCTGAGGCCACGCAAGAGGGTCCCTGAGGTCTCCATCGCAATGCGAGAGGGACCTGCCGCAACTCGAGAAAAACCAGGAGGCTCTCCCCTCCAGGCGAGATGAGGCTGTTTTCTGTTGCGGCATCCCAAGAGAAAACCGGCCTTCCCTCCTGAACCTCAAAGGGTCCTTCACAGACTTGCTACAACACAAGAAGTTCCCCGACATAACCATCTCCACTCGAGAGGAACACTGAGGGTTCCACCACAACTCAAGAGGAGCCCCCTTTCTCACTCCTCTGCCCCTGATGAGGGATCCTTTCCCTGCTTTGACAGGAAGGGATTCTGGCATTCCCGTTGCACAGCATGAGGGCGTGCTCTCAACAGTAAGGTCGAGAGGAATTCCAGGCGTCATTCCACCATTCCAAAAGACCCCTAAATGTCTCAGTCCACTTCAGATGAACCTGATTTCCCTGCACTGCCTCAAAGGTCACCCTGAGCATCCAATCCCACCATGGTGGCATCTGCGACAGCCCTGTGGCACCTCGAGGGAAAGCCAAAGATCCCTGTGTCAAGTCGTTGGGAAGCCTGACACTGCTGCTACAGCTTGGGAGGAAAACGGATGTGTATGTCTCCACTTGGGAAGAGTCCTGACTCTCCTGTGGAGACTCCAGAGGAACCCCAAGATCCATGTCAGCACTGGAGAGGAAATCTCAGGTTCTGACTGCAGATCCAGCCAAGGACTTAGGACCCAATATGACTGAAGAGGAATCCAGAGGGGCCCCTCACAACTCGCATGGAGGCTGGTCTTTCCTGAGGCCACACCAGCGGATCACTGAGGTCTCCGTCGTAAATTGAGAGGGACCTGCCGCAACTCGAGAAAAACCACGAGGTTCTCCCCTGCAGGCGAGAAGAGGCCCTTTTCTGCTGCGGTGTCTCGAGGGAAATCACGCCTTCTCTCTTGAACCTCGCAAGGGTCCTTCCCACCCTTGCTGCAACTCAAGAAGTTCCCCGACATACCCGTCCCCACGATGGAGGAACACCGAGGGTCCCATCACAACTCAGGAGGAGCCCCATTTCCCCACCGTGAGCTCGAGTTGAGTGTCCCTTTCCCTGCTTCGTCTGGAAAGGATTCCCACCATTCCCGTCACATTTCAAGAGATGGCACTCTCAACAGGAAAGTGGAGATCTCCTGGGGTCGGTCCAACATACTAAAAGTCCCCCAGATGTCTCCGCCCACTCCAGATAAACGTGAATTCCCTGCACTTCCTCGAAAGTCACCCCAAGCATCGAATCTCACCACGGAGGCTCATGCCACAGCTCTGTGGCATCTCGAGGGCAAGACAGAGATCCTTTGATCAAATCGACAGGAAGCCTGACACTGCTGCTACAGCTCCGAAGGAAAGCTGACATGCGTGTAACCACAGGAGACAAGGCCTGACTCCCCTCAGGAGACTCCAGAGGAACCCCAAGTTCCAAGCCAGCAATGGAGAGGAAACCTCAGGTTCCAGCCTTGGCTCCAGTAGGGGACTTAGGAACTGGCACCGACTGGAGAGGAATATCGAGGGGACCGTCTCAATTCGCACAGACACTGGCCTTTCCTGAGGTCATGCGAGAGGATACCTGCGGTCCCCGTCGTAACTCGAGAGGGACCTGCCATAACTCGAGAAAAACCAGGAGGTTCTCCCCTCCAGGCGAGATGAGGCCGTTTTCTGCTGCGGCACCCTAAGAGAAATCACGCCTTCCCTGCTGAACCTCAAAGGGTCCTTCAGACCTTTGCTGCAACTAAAAATTTCCCCGACATACCCGTCTCCACTCTAGAGGAACACTGAGGATGCCACCACAACTCAAGAGGAGCCCCCTTTCCCCCTCCTCCGCTCTATATGAGGGTTCCTTTCCCTGCTTCATAGGGAAAGGATTGTGATGTTCCTGTCGCATAGCAAGAGGACATGCTCTCAACAAGAAGTTCAGTCAGTTCAGTTCAGTTGCTCAGTCGTGTCCGACTCTTTGCGATCCCATGAATCGCAGCACGCCAGGCCTCCCTCTTCATCACCATCTCTCGGAGATCACTCAGACTCACATCCATCGAGTCAGTGATGCCATCCAGCCATCTCATCCTCGGTTGTCCCCTTCTCCTCCTGCCCCCAATCCCTCCCAGCATCAGAGTCTTTTCCAATGAGTCAA
>SJYT01066528.1:0-60998 GCA_006410635.1 Cephalophus harveyi
CTATTAAGTTTAACTTTTATGTTTTTTCATGGATGGAGTAAGAAAGTAATAAGGCAGGATCAGTTCAGTTCAGTCGCTCAGTCGTGTCCGTCTCTCTGTGACCCCATGAATCGCAGCATGCCCGGCCTCCCTGTCCATCACCAACTCCCGGAATTCACTCAGACTCACGTCCATCGAGTCTGTGATGCCATCCAGCCATCTCATCCTCTGTGGTCCCCTTCTCCTCCTGCCCCCAATCCCTCCCAGCATCAGAGTCTTTTCCAGTGAGTCAATTCTTGGCATGAGGTGGCCAAAGTACTGGAGTTTCAGCTTAAACATCATTCTCTCCAAAGAAATCCGGGGGCTGATCTCCTTCAGAATGGACTGGTTGGATCTCCTTGCAGTCCAAGGGACTCTCAAGAGTCTTCTCCAACACCACAGTTCAAAAGCATCAATTCTTCCGTGCTCAGCCTTCTTCACAGTCCAACTCTCACATCCATACATGACTACTGGAAAAACCATAGCCTTGATCAGAGGGACCTTAGTTGACAAAGTAATGTCTCTGCTTTTGAATATGCTATCTAGGTTGGTCAGGATAGTTTTATAATTATTGACAATGAATGTGCTGATAAGCAACTGAGTTTGGAAAGTGTGGTCTTTTGTTTTCATTTAGTAAATATTTCCTGTGTTCTACTTTGCTGCTAGGTACTCTGCTAACCAGTGGAAATTGCAATAAGGAATTATACTTGGTTGCTACCCTCCTTATGTAGCCACATGATACACAATTCCCAGGGTAGGGGAGAAGGTAAATAGGAGAATGGAGAACGAAAAGGAGATTTTGTTGGACCAGACACTGGAGCTACATATGATAATCCCATCTACTTTCCAGGGTACCTTGGAGAAACCCTCATAAAGGAGGAAATTGTCTCTGGAACATTGAATGTCTAGCCCAAGTTGACTCCATTAATTAAGAGCAGCACTCCAGTGTATACCTAGGGCTGTCAGGACCCTGGAGGCAAAGAACACCTAACAGCCCTGTATTCCCCTGGTTCTTGAGTACAGGCCCTTTGGCCTGTGTTTCGCATAATCCAGTTCCATTCTCTTAAGATCAGGTGGACTCCTTAAACTGAAAATATCGTTTATTGAGTGATTTGCTTCTCTGTGGCCCTCCTCTTAGCCCTCGAGGCTAAGAGGGCTCGACTGCTTAAGTTTTCACTAGCTGGCAGAGGCAATTCGAGCAGAAAGTGGGTTGTGGATTTAGTCTTCTTCCTCCAAGTTTAGTATTATTCTATGCATATTAACAGCTCGCTGTTTGTTGCCCTGTGTGTGTTTAGTCTCTCAGTCGTGTCCGACTCTTTGCGACCAGGCTCCTCTGTCCATGGGGATTCTCCAGGCAAGAATACTGGAATAGGTTACCACGCCCTCCTCCAGGGTATCTTCCCAACCCAGGGAGAGAACCCAGGTCTCCCGCACTGCAGGTAGATTCTTTACCGCCTGAGCCACCAGGTAAGCCCTTACTTTGCTGTAGACTGATGTTTACATGAATTCGCCGAGGGCTGGACTTCAATTTCCTCACCTGAGGCTCATAAACAAGTCATCCATAACTTCTTTTTCAGGAAGAAGTAGCCAAATAGCCTGAAGACGGTATTATTCCAGTTCTTCATTGCTGCATCAGCAACAGTTTATGGTGCTTCAGAAATGTTGAACGGTGTCACTAGAAAGGACTTAAAAGCGTGCATTTGGGGAGAGAGAAGCGCCGCGTCTCTTGGATGCCCCAGTGTGCCCCTCCTGGAAGACGTGGCGAGGCAGGGGAGCCCTGCGGCCCCTGCTCCAACCAAGCGGGGCGGCAGCGCGCGCTGCGCGGAAAACTCCGGAGCAGCGGGCCAAGCCCTGGCGCACCCTTGCTTTCCTTCCCTGCGCCCCATCCCGGCCCGAGCGGCGAGGGGGCGGGAAAAAGGGCAGCGGGCGCCTTTAAATGCTAATGAAGTCGATGCCCCAACTCCGGAGCCAACCCTCCCCACCCTCTCCCCTCCCCGGGCCCGCGCGCCGCCTAGAAGAACTCGTGCGGGGCCATTTTTGGGGCAGTAAGACCGAGCGCGGAGCCCCGGAGCAAGCGCGCAGCCCAAGAGCGCGAGCCGCCTCCGCCGCGAGACACCCCCACCCAGCCCGGCCTCCGGGAGAGCGAGCCCCCGGCCGCCGCGCCCCCCAGCCGCGCCAACCGCCGACCAACCGCCACCGAGGTGCCCGAGGGACAGCGGAGGAGGCGGCATGAGCGAGGCGGGCGAGGCCACCAGCACCACCAGCACCGCCGCCGCCGCTCCCAGCAGCAGCGCCCCCATCACCACCGCCGCCGCCCTCCCGCAGGCTCCGGCGGAGGCGGCGCCCCAGGACCCTGCGCCCAAGAGCCCGGCGGGCGGCGGCGCTGCCCCGGCCCCTGCCCCGGCCGCCCTGGTCTCGGGCAACCCCGGTGGGGACGCGGCCCCGGGCACCGCGGCCCCCGCCTCTTCGGCCGCCGTGGGCAGCGAGGACGCGGAGAAGAAAGTTCTCGGTGAGTCAGGCGGGGAGGATGGGGGTGGGGGGGCGCTCCGGGCTGGGGCCGGGGCCGCCGAGCACGTGTGGGCAACTCCAGCCGCCTATCTGGGCGGGATGGAGCGGGGTCCCCGGGGACATGGGGTTCCCCCCCCCACCCCGGGGCGGGCGGCCGCCCATCCCGCAGGCGCTGCCGGACCAGGGCGCGGCGCTCCCGGCCGCCCGAGCGCTCCTGGGTTCGCAAGTTGGGGGTCTTAACTGGGGGTACCCTAGGAGGGCGCTGTCGCGCAGTCCCGTGGCGACGCATCCCTGGGTGCGGAGGGGAAAGAAGCGGCAGTCGGGAGAGAAGATCCAGGGTGGGATGGAAGTGGATGTAGGGATGGGACAGGCACCCACGTGGCATGGGAACTTTGGAGTCCTCGCCTAGGATCTGGGCGAGGAGAGCATTTCCTAGGAGGGAAGAGGAAGGCGCTCGGAGCAGACAGGGCAGGGGTGGGAGAGTTGGTGGTGGTGGAAAGTCTTCTTGCTGGGAAGGCTCAGGTGTCCGTCCCAGACGCCCTTCTCACGGGGGCGCGGGAACGAGGCCAGGCTTCTGCCGGCCACATGCTGGCGGAGGGGTGTTGCAATCCCTCTCCGGGGAAACTTGGGTCTCGGTCCCGCGTCCTCCTCCCTCGCCCTGCCCGCTGCTGCAAGAACCACTTGGTGTTTACCAATCACTCTCGTCTTCCCGGATTGTGGGAAAGCGCTTGGTGCAGCAGCTGAAAAAACTTGGTCGGAAGTGAGGAGATGACGTTAGTTCGCAGCCTGGTTATCTTGGGGACTTGTAACTTGGGAAGGGGAATCGGAAGAGGAGATGTTCAGGTCCCGGGGGCAGAACGTTACAAAGGATGTCTGTAGTCATTGTTGTTTTTGTCACGTATCTCAGCGTCCTCTCATTCAGTAACGTTAACGCCCTCTGTGAGGCCTAGACAGTGGGTGGGGAATAAGGTCTCTAAAGGGTGTGTGCTGTGTATCTCATTCCCTCTTTTTGAAAAAAAAAAAAAAAAAAAACACAGGGAAGGTTAAGAGATGGTGTAAGATGCTTCTGAGAAATTTTCAGTATTTTGCATGGGGCATGTTTGCTTTCTGTGAGCCTTGCCTGCTCAATTTTCTAGGAAGAAAATTTTATAGGCAGAAACTTGGAGGAATCATGTGAAGAAAGTTTAATAGGATCCCATTTTTCCTGCCTTGAGAGGCCTGTGTTCATTTTTTTTTTTTAAAAAAAAAAAAAAAAAAAACACAGGGAAGGTTAAGAGATGGTGTAAGATGCTTCTGAGAAATTTTCAGTATTTTGCATGGGGCATGTTTGCTTTCTGTGAGCCTTGCCTGCTCAATTTTCTAGGAAGAAAATTTTATAGGCAGAAACTTGGAGGAATCATGTGAAGAAAGTTTAATAGGATCCCATTTTTCCTGCCTTGAGAGGCCTGTGTTCATTTTTTTTTTTTAGGGTTAGATTTTACTCAGTTACTGTCAAACAAGCTGCTAAATGTAACATGTGCAGGTTAAGAAACAAAATAGCCTTCATTTCTCTAGGCTAAAAGTTGCTCCAGTCTAGTTCAGGTTGTATTGTGATATTGTTTTCAACAAGTGTTTCTTGGAACACTTCCCATGCCAAAGGTCAAGAGAGACAACCTTGGTTTATCCGAAGCAGTGTTAGGATATGTTCTTAATTTATTTTCATCTAAAGGAAATTTCTCAGTTTTTCACCGGATCCCTGTATCTTTCTTGAATCTAAACTGAATTTTAAACTGCAGTAGATATCTTTAAAGATGAAGGAACTAGATAAATTAATTTACCCAGCCACCAACTGCTCTGACAGTCCCAGCACATCCCTGGTGGTGACGTTGTAGGTTTTGGGTCTTTTCACTGTCACTCCCAAATCTCAGCAACAAGGACAGCCTTCTGCCTGACATTTCAACGCTGTCTCTGTCCAGTATGTTCTGCCATCTCTTGTCCTTAGCCAAGCAGACACATGGTGCCTACAATGTGCCAGGTGCAGTGCTGACTGAAATGGAATTCTGGTTTGGGATTCTCGCATTCTAGTTCTTAGAAATGGTTCTAAACTTCAGCGTATAGCCACAGGCCAGGGGAAGTACTTGACACGACTGAAGGAAAACTTAATGAACCTCATGGAGGCTTTCCCCAATCCAGCTCTGTGTATGGGAAGTGAGTTTATGGGCTTAAACCAAGAAGAATGGATGACTGTGTTTGGCCTTGTGAGGTCACTGGAAATTTTTGTGAAATTAGGAAATTTTTAAAAACTAAAGTGGTAATAAAAATAACCTTCCACCTGGATTGAAGTTATCCTTGAAAATCACTTTCATCTTTCTCTTTATTAGTGTTGCTTTTCTGATCACAATTATGCCTTTGACAGTGCCTGTAGACATTAACTATATGAAAATGAATCAAAAAGAGTTCCTACCTTTATATTTTCCTTATGTTTTTCTGGTTCGTTAGTTTTGGGGCAAATGAGATAAAAAGCATATCATTTGAAATAATGCGAGATTTAAAAGCATATGATTGATCAAAACCAGTCTTCCGTGTACATTTAGATCTAAATTTTTTTTTTCCTCTTTGCCCTGTTGCTCTAATTAAAATGTCCTAAAACTGAAGATATTAATAGTTTAGTCTCTTTATTGGAGAGAGATCTTCCTTAGTTGGCATAAGAATTGCAGATTGCTCAGTAAATGGTGGGCCAAATGACTTTGAAGGCAAAAGAGTTTTTTGTTTGTGTTTTCTTTTTACAAAGAGAGCTAAATAAACTACTTCCCTAAGCATATTCATGTAGCAAAACTCAGAACTAACCCTGCCCACAGCAAAGTAAGCTCTAATTACTGTTTTCTTCTTGAATTTAAAAGCTGAATCTTAATTTTTTTCCTTGGAAATTAAAAATGTTGTTCGTGGTTGTTACTTTTATTCTCTCCTAAGCTTTTTTCTTTTTTAAAGATACTCTGTTGCCACATTTCTTGTCTCACTGAGTTTTGACAATTGCTTTATGCTTTTCCTGAATTTAGACCTGGGCATTTCATAGAGGTACTGGATTTGGTATTCACAGTTGATTCAGAGGAGTCATCTAAAATCATAAATGGCTAAAATAAACATAAATCTGTGAAGTACAAGTTCCATGACCATACTATTGGTTTAGATTTCTTCTCTTGAGTTCTGTTAAGATCTTACATTGTACAGCAATGGTCCTGTCACAAGGGCGAGTAGAGTCAGCAATCACATTGGGAGGGTTCTAAGAAAATGCTGATAAGAATTTGGTTTATAGGAGAAACCAAAAGCAGTTTGGTTTGATTCCCACCAAATGAAGAGAGCAGGATAAACAATGAAACAGAATCCCAAATCCATCACAGGTTTGAAAAGGCCTGTTGCATCATGTCTCGGGGTGGTAAGAACAGAACTGGCCTGAGCCCGCCTCACTTCTATTATTACTCGGACTCCTCTGATGGGCCCCCATCTGGCATCAGGACAAGTTTCTTCAGGTCTCTGTAGATTAGCTATTAACAAGGAGCTACTCTTTCACTATGTGGAGTTTGCCGACTGTTTCAGAGTGTGAAAGTGATGTGTCAGGTCTCAGGGCTCACCTTGCTCATGTGTCTACAGTCACTTTCATCAAGAGTTGCATTCAGCACTTAGAACATTTTTCTGCTGTAAAACTTTAAAGAGCATGTTTTCATTTTTCCCCTCAAACAGTGTTTCCCAATTTTAATCACTGCAGAATCATATAGACTTATGACAACACCTTATCTCAGGACTTCACTGAAACATTTCCCAAGGAAGAAAGGTTTAGTCTTCTGAAGAGTAGTTCCCTGTGACAACCTGTGACAACTTCGCTTCCTCCATTTTCTTCTCTCGATAAACTCTAAAGTTAAGCTTTCAATGGTTTCCTCAGGTATATTTAGGCTTTAAATAATGCTATCAAGACCTTAGTGGTATGAGCTTTATCTCTTTGTAGGTCAGATACTAATTTATCTGCTTAATCCTATTTTAGCCACCAAAGTCCTTGGCACTGTCAAATGGTTCAACGTCAGAAATGGATATGGATTTATAAATCGGTATGTGTGTGTATCTCTGCATGTTTTATTTAAATATGTCCTCATGCTGTGGCACCTGCTGTTGGTGTCTTTTCCCATACTTTATTAATGGCTTGTGTAAGTTTTCAGATTTCCGAGCTGTGTAAATACTCTCATTTTTAAGCTGTTGATCATTTAACATTAATTGCAATGCATTTCTAAAACACATTTCTAAAATTTCTAAAATGCATTTCTAAAACACAGATAAATAACTTATTTTATATAATCTAGTTATTAAAAGAAAAAACAGCGGTGGTGGGGACAATAGAGAAAGGGGAAGAGCCTTAAGATAATTGAGTGGGTATCCACAATTTCACAGATGGAGCAGTGGAATCCTAGACTGGTTAAGCAACTTTCCTCAGGTCACACAACTAGTGAGTAATTGAGCTGGATCTGTAACCCAGGTCTGGTCCAAGTCCTGTGTAGAAACCACAGTGTTTTCTTTAAACCATGGTAACTTCCAAGCATATAGGAATGAGAAAACAGCTGCAAGCGGTGAGGGTGTTCTGATATTTTTATATGATACCATCATTTTCTCTAGCCCTCCTAGCTAGGACCCTGCCTTCTTAAAAAAAAAAAAAAATACCTCTAATTTCTTCCTTGTATGTTTTGGTGGGCAGTGGGGGTGGGGTGGGGGTTTAGGGCTGTCTCTTATAGGTATCCACAATTTCACAGATGGAGCAGTGGAATCCTAGACTGGTTAAGCAACTTTCCTCAGGTCACACAACTAGTGAGTAATTGAGCTGGATCTGTAACCCAGGTCTGGTCCAAGTCCTGTGTAGAAACCACAGTGTTTTCTTTAAACCATGGTAACTTCCAAGCATATAGGAATGAGAAAACAGCTGCAAGCGGTGAGGGTGTTCTGATATTTTTATATGATACCATCATTTTCTCTAGCCCTCCTAGCTAGGACCCTGCCTTCTTAAAAAAAAAAAAAAATACCTCTAATTTCTTCCTTGTATGTTTTGGTGGGCAGTGGGGGTGGGGTGGGGGTTTAGGGTAGGGTGGTGGTGGAGGGGGGGTTGTTTTAGGTTTCAGTGTAAGGGGAGCCTAGTTCACAGCTGTGCCCTGTCCTTTTAACTGTCTTGCTTTGCTTTTGCTGGGAGGGAAACCTCGGGCTCTGGTTACATACCATGTGATTTAGAGAGAGATGAGAGGAAACGGGTGTTTCGGTAGGTTGACTGTGTGCATGAAGCCAGGCACCATTGTCATATGGAAGAGTAAGGTGGGTCCCTTTTGGGTTTAGAAGTTTTTAAGGAGGACTGACTTGAGGCATCTGAGTTTAGAGGACAGACATCTATGCTGTGTTTTGAAGTCCTAGGCTCTAAACTGTTGTACGTTTTCCCACTTACCTAGTTCTTTTAACTGTGAGCTTTTTGTCTTCCAACAGAAATGACACCAAAGAAGATGTATTTGTACATCAGGTAAGAGGGACGACAACTGTGATGTTTGCTCTCTGAGGAGAGGGGCGTCTGTAATATGCTATTATTATCCCTTTCCCAAAGTGAAGCCCTGCACGTTGCTGTTCTGCTCGAAACTCCTTCTGGGGTTTTGTTTTGGGAAGAGGGCCCAGTTCCACATTTTAAGATGAGCGCTTAAGCTCTTCTCGTCCATCACATTAACTGTTTGCAGGCAGTTTTATTTTTTGAGCTTAATGAAGTAATAATCAGACCACATGCTAATTTTTAGAGCCTTCGCATCTTCAGCTACAGCACTTCTGTTTCCATCTTAGCAGCCTGTGTGCCTGACTGCGTTTCCTCCTTGTGTTTGGCTGGGCCCCACCTTACCTTCGCCTGGGTGGGTACTGGTTAAGTCCCCCTCCATCAGAGCAGCTTGCACTTGGGTAAATAGCACAGCGAAGCAGATGGCTGGAGTGTGTGTATCCAAGACATGGGGGCTTTCCAGGAGGCTCAGGGGTAAAGAATCCACCTGCCAATGCAAGAGACTCGGGTTCAATCCCTGGGTGGGGAAGATCCCTTGGAGAAAGAAATGGCAACCCACTTCAGTATTCTTGCCTGGGAAATCCCATGAGCAGAGGAGCCTGGTGGGCTACGGTCCGTGGGATACAGAAGAGTTGGACACGACTTAGGGACTGAGCACAAGCAAGATCCAAGACATAAGGAGACTCTAGCTCCCAGGCTAGTCCCCTCCTTTGTCCTGCTTAGCACATGTCCAGATCAAATAGGCCTGCTGCTGCTGCTAAGTCACATCAGTCGTGTCTGACTCTGTGCGACCCCACAGACGGAAGCCCACCAGGCTCTTCTGTCCCTGGGATTCTCCAGGCAAGAACACTGGAGTGGGTTGCCATTTCCTTCTCCAATGCATGAAAGTGAAAAGTGCAAGTGAAGTCGCTCAGTCGTGTCTGACTCTTAGCGATCCCATGGACTGCAGCCCACCAGGCTCCTCCATCCATGGGATTTGCCAGGCAAGAGTACTAGAGTGGGGTGCCATTGCCTTCTCCGAAGTAGGCCTGTAGTCCCCTGTATTCAAAGGAGATGTAGAAAAAGTGTAAAATACGGAAAACATGGACTTCTCTGTACAGGAAGCTCAGTCTTTTTCTAGATTATTGACCTAGGATGTTATTCTGTATCCTGGACTTTCTTGGCAAAAGAGATTAAAAGCATGACGTGCACTTAGTTTTCTTTTTGTGTGATTAATTTTCAGTGAATTGTCTCACATATGTGTGGTTCTTAGTGAATAACAACAGAGAAGTACAGAGACAGGTACCAATACCAGCACATTCACCTCCAGGGCTCTCAAGCATCTGGTTTTCTGTGTTTTCCTGTTGTTTAGGATCCTCTGCACCCTGGGGTAGAGTTTGGTGACTGGAGAGAGTGCTATCTCAGAAGTGATCCCGTTGTGGTTTCTATCAGTTATATTGCAGTTGTGCCTGGGTAACTGGAGTGGATTACTTTGTTCAGACACAGTGACTTTTAAAGTCAGAACAGGCCTAAAGGGAGTGTTGCTTATAGCACCGAGGGAATAATAGAGATTTTGGGGGTAAGAACTCTGCCTTCTGGTGACTGATGACGTAGAGGGACCTCACAAGGTTCTGTGCCAGCGGCCAGCCTCACTGGCCTGTGAGTATGTGAACTGATTCCAGCCCCCCGTGAGGCTGGGTGGTGAGTCACCTCTGTGTGCTGAGGCTTGCCCAGTTTAACAGGAAAAAGGGAACGAGCCGGTAGGGAGGGGCTGTTTTTGGACTGGCTGAATGTTCAGTCGGCCTGCGTCTATATCCTGTCCTGAACTGCCTTTTTCCTCTGTGGGTGAGGTCTCTGCCCTACTGGCTCATTCTTTTTATTTTTTTTCCCTCCCTCCTACTCAGAGTAAGGGAAGGGCTAGATTACACATGCCTAATCGCTTTATAAAATAAGGCTGACCTAGTTCCACAGAAACCCAGAGCCCCTTTAACTGTTTAGAGATACCAGCCAATGAAATGGAATTTATTGCAGGAATTATTTTCTTCCCTCCATTGACTGAAAAAGGGAAGCCTGTTTATAAGCAGGTATTTAGGTGCCCATGTTCACTGCAGGATAACATCATTAACCTTTCAATGTTATTTATCAGGGAGCGCATAGGGATGAGCTGACATGTGAATGATGTGATGAGAAAAATTTGAATAAATATCACACAGTTTTAGTACGGGGGTATACACTTCCCCTACCCACCTGTTTTGGAGATGCAGGTTAGTTGGGAGAATAGAATAGAATAGAATAGAATAGAATAGAATAGAATAGTGGTAAAGAACCCGCCTGCCCATGCAGGAGACACAGGTTCCATCCCTGGGTCAGGAAGGTGCCTAGAGGAGGAAATCACTACCCACTCCAGCATTCTTTCCCCGGAAACACCATGGACAGAGGAGCGTCGTGCACTGCAGTTCATGAGATTGCAAAGAGTCGGACATGACTTAGCAACTAAACAACAACATTAGATCAACGATTTCTTCAGTAGAACTGGTAAACTTGAAAGGGAGGAACTCTGTGGCCAACTTTGACCTATACTTCATTCAGAATGTTTTTTTAATCTTGACAGACTGCCATCAAGAAAAATAACCCACGGAAATACCTGCGCAGTGTAGGAGATGGAGAAACCGTAGAGTTTGATGTGGTTGAAGGAGAGAAGGTGAGAGGAGATTGTGGTTGGGTATCCAGGGTGCTGGCAATATTTTCTCGCTTAGTAAATGGTCTCTCAGTCCTTTATGAGTTAACAATACTTTGGATTTTTACTATGACAAAAAGAAGCAATTCCTTAAGTAAAAGTGTTTCTGATTATTGACTGTCATATGCATTGTTTGATGCAGTATAAAAGGATATTTTAATTTCCATTTTAATAAATGATGAACCCTATTTAAATCATGGGAGGAAAAGCTAATTTCTGAAGATTTAAAATGACAAATCTTATTTTGGTACCAAATGTATTTTCAAGTGAAATTTAAAATTAAAACAGGGCTTTCCTGGTGGCTTGGTGCTAAAGAATCCACCTGCCAGTGCAGGAGACATGGGTTCGATCTCTGATCTGGGAAGATCCCATATGCTGCAGAGAAACTGAACCTGTGCACCACAGCTATTGAGCCTGTGCTCTAGAGCCCTGGAGCTGAAACTGCTGAAGCCGCACACTCTCCTAGAGCCCATGCCCTGCAGCAAGAGAAGCCACAGCAACGAGAAGCCATGGCAAAGAAGCCCATGTACAACTAGAGCTTAGCCGCTGCTTGCTGCAACTAGAGAAAGCTCATGCACGGTGATGAAGATCCAAGGCAGCCAAAAATAAATACATAAATAAAATTTTTAAAATTAAGGTAGTTTTTAGTATTAAAAATTGATAAAAGCTATTTTGGGGTGAAAGATACCTTTTTGTTTTAAGAATAAAGTCAAATATAATCATTATGTTTTCTCTTTGGCTTGGGTTTTGAAAAGCCAGAGGCATCTTGACAGACTGTATAACCGCTATCTTCAGATGAAGACTAACCCAGGAAGCTAAAAGGATCATTTTGATGTGCATCGACAGGTTTTTAATGCTGTGATATGTTCAATTCTAGTATTAGTAATGTCTTTTATGCTTTATTTTTTAATTGTAAGATGACTAGTTCACTCCCAGATGATTGCTCTTCTGATATACACACCATTCATTCCATAGTTCCTATTCTTAGCAACTCTCAAACTGTTTCCTGTTTTAAAAGAGAAACACTTTATTTCATCTCATATAAAAATTTAAGTGACCTTTACCAATGTGATCCCAGAGTATCTTGCAGATCTTTCAGAGTTGCAAGTTATCTACCAGCAAATGCAGACCTGTAACGATCCCTAATGTCCCATCCAACTACTATAATTTTATCTAGCCAGGTTAATTTTACCTCTGTGTATTTTCAGCATGTGAGGTTATACAAATGGACATAGAGTGGGGTTTCACTCTTTTGAATCTCCTTTTCCCGAACTTTTTATATTTTTGAAGCATTACTTTATCCGTTTGTCCATAGAGAATCTGAAGGCTGTGTCTGTTTCGACAATAAGATTTGAAGAGGGACTACTTTTGTGGACACTGTGTATGAAAGCAGGAGCTGAGTCAGCAGCCCTTCATTCCTGCCCCTGCCACGCTGGGAGGAATTTCTCTCTCACTAGCTCAGTGCTGGACAGACCACGTGAGCGGATTCTGCCCATGAGCGGATTCTCTTGGTACCTCACAGAGTAACAGGTTTCCGTATTTTCTAGGAAGAGAACATTATCTCAGTTATTTCCAGTGAAGAATATTCTTCCTGGTCTAGCATTCCTTTGCTCCAGTTGCTTTGTATTTACCAGTTTTACATTTCTTAAAGATAAATATATATATACATATTGCTCTTGAATCAAGAGAGCAGAGGTTGTGGAAGCATGCAAGCTGTATATACATCCATTATTTTTTTAACTTTTTACTTTATATTGCAGCATAGTTGATAAACAGTGTTGTGTTGTGTCAGGTGTCATGCTGTATACATTTAAATCAGGACATCAAGCATCTTGCTCACCTTATTAAAACGAGGGTGTGTTTTTGAGGTCACCTGTAGGACCTTCTAGTACCTCCTGCCAGTCTTAAACCCTCTGGCTGTCTTTGGGTCGTTTGACTTCTTTCTGACTTGAAGGCCGTCTTTGCTTTCTTCCTTTCTCAGGGTGCAGAAGCAGCCAACGTGACCGGCCCGGATGGCGTTCCAGTGGAAGGGAGCCGATACGCTGCTGACCGGCGCCGCTACAGACGCGGCTACTACGGCCGGCGCCGTGGACCGCCCCGAAATGTACGTTGTCTCTTTCATCATCAGTGACCCAAGAAATGTGCGCATCTAAAATTAAGTGTGTATATTTGAAAAACATAAAAGCTGTATCCTCTCCTGGAAACACAGTGATTTTTTTAGATGGGAAATTTCGTGTTCAGAATTCATCCCCACTGGTCTTATGCGACATTTTTGCCATTCAGCAGTTTTATCAGTTTGTTTGCATTTGGCTGCAAGTAACAGCCATTTAAGGATCGTGTAACAGGAAGGCTTAACTTGGGCCATGCCAAGGTTGTCAAAAAGGTTTTCTCTTCTTTTGGCTCCTTTATCGGCCAGAACCGAACCATGTGACATCCACTGGGTGGGGTAGAGGGAAGGGGCCTGGGATTTCTATGATTGGCTTACATCTGGTGTTCATCCCTTGGTGCTGACCCTGTTTCTTTCTAAGAAAGTCAGCCTTTCCTTGGCAAGGAAGAGTGAGGAACAGCTCTGGAGTAAGTGATGGACAGTGCTGGCCACAGAAATATTAAGTGATTTGCCTCAATTATGTAGCTGTTTTATTTAGGATAGCATTTCCCGTTATTTCAAAGTTAAGCAACAATAAGTCTCTGGATTTTTAGTCCTGTAGATTGGTACCAATCTAAGTGAAAGGGTTTACAACCAAGTCTGGCTGGAGGAGGCTCAGTTTAAAGTATTCTTGAGACATCCAACTTGTGGCCATGAAGAACCTCTTAGATACGAGTCATTTTTTGATGTTTCTAGAATTAGTACCAGGGATTGGTACTCTGGAATAAAACTCAAGATGCTTTGTGAACACAGGATTGTGGCTATGTGCATCATCCAGGGAAAACTTTTGAAAAAAATCTCACCAGAATGAAGTATTTGCAGACTGAGAACGGTTTATATCTCTACACTTTGATAGAATAGTATTTTTCTGCTTACCTAAATGTTTCCTCTCTTCATTGTGTCATCTTAAACATGCAGCCCAAATTGGTTTTTATCAGATTCCATATGGTATCTTGTTTTTCTTCCTGTATTTCTCTTACCCATGTTTTGCTTATCCTGTTTGATTTTTAATAATAAACTGTGTCAGAGATAGAAGGAATAGGCTACCATAGGATTTACTACATCGTGTTAACTCTTTCAGGTTCACCAGATTCATGGAACACTAGTTGTAATTGTTTTGATTTCTAGGTTACCTCAGAAGTACAAGTGGTAAAAAGCCTTTAGTGAAAAATTTTCCTTCAAAGACGTTTCTCCTCAGCTCGAAATTCTGAAGTCATGTATGTGATGTTTAGAAACAAAATCATCAAAATTCTGAAACTAAACGTAAATGAAGGTTTTCTGTTGTGATGTCTTTTGGGTCCTGACAGCTTCCTGAGTGTGTTTGGCAATGGTGGTGCCATTGTTCTTATTTTGTATAACTACTCTTAATGAAAGATTTGGCTATAGAAAACTCAGATACAGAGAAACCTAAAGAGAAAATTTACAGTTTATTCAGTCACGCTATTTTGGGGAACATTTTCTATGCTAATATGCGTTTAAATCATTGGAGATTGTATCTGATACAGATTTTATAAAGTATAAAGTTACTTGGATTTTCTGAAATTAGACTAGTTGAGGCTATACTTGAAGCTTTTCCTCTTCGAGAATTTCGTTGCTCAGGTGGGCTTGGTTTTCTGGAGCGTTCTAAATCTTAAATACTCTCACCCCCAACATCAGTCATTTAATTTTCTTCATTCTAAGCTTGTTCATTTTTTAAAAGCTATAGTTACTTTACTTAAGACTACCTTTGGCATTGCAATTCCCCTTTAAAGTAAGATTTGAAATAAAAAATTCTTTAAGGGATGTTTAGCTGTTTGCTTATATTTTTTTGATATAAAATGTTAGTATGTGAAATGGTAGTTTAAATACAGGAAAAAGATAAAACAATTCAATAGTTCCTTGTGTTGATAAAGTTTGTTATATTGAGAAACTGTATTTATTATTTGCTACTATGTATTAAAGTGCAATTAAAACTTTATTCCTAAACAAATAAAGAGAGGTATGCCAAAAGTCAGTGGTTCTCAAACCTTCTGGTTTTGGGACCCATTTATATGCTTAATTATGGGATCCCAGAGTTTTTATATATGTTCATATCTATTAATATTTATTGTATTGGAAAGTAAAGCAGAATTTAAGAGATTTAATTTATTTTAAAATAAGCTATTGTAAATACATATAACTTTTTTTTTTAATGAAAGCTCTTTTTCAATTGAGTTAAAAGAATGGTGTTGCTTTAGGTTTTTGCCAATCACTGATGTTGGTTTAATAAAAGACAGCTGGATTCTAACAGCCCCTTCTGCCTTGGGGCTGAGAGGGACCATGTGTCACTGTAGCTTCTGGGAGATCCAACCCCTCTCCTGCCCCCAACTCAGGAGAGAATGAGATGGGAAAAGACAGCATCCTGCCAGCCTTATGAGAATAGTTTGACCTTGATGACCCCCTAAGAAGGATTTCAGACACCCCCATCCACACTTTGAGAACGCAGCCACTCCAGGAAGCAAACCACTTAGGACCAACCACAAAATATACAAAATATATTTTTCTTTACTTTGCCCCAGTGGATGGCCAGTGTTGGGGAGACACATTTGGTGGAGCCAAATATTCTAAACTGTGTAAATGTTTTTTGGGTGGTTAGTCAACTGATACTGACCAATTCTAACTAGATGCGAACTAAATTCTTTAGCGATTAATTGCACTTGCTTTTCTGCTTCTTGGTATTTTATCTGCACAGATCTGCTTTAGTCTTAATGTAGCTTATCTCAGGTCATCACCTGATGATCCGGGGTAAATGCATTTTTGTCGATATACTAGAAGGGATCGTTCCACTGGGGGAGAATTTTTTTTTTTCTTTCGTTGATACTCAGCCTAAATGGTATTCTTTGCCTCTTTCCCTGCCGACACCTCCTCTGAACCTCTGTTTCTTTGCTTCGCTAGTACGCTGGGGAGGAGGAGGAGGAAGGGAGCGGCAGCAGTGAAGGACTGGAGGCCCCCGCCGCTGCCGGGCAGTTCTCTGGGGCCCGGAGTCAGCCGCGCCGCCCCCAGTACCGTCCCCAGTACCGCCCCCAGTACCGGCGGCGCTTCCCGCCTTACCACGTGGGACAGACCTTTGACCGCCGCTCCCGGGTCTTCCCCCATCCCAGCAGAATGCAGGTAAACCAGCACCTGGGACTTCTCTCCGGCAGTCCTCACCCCTCCGTCCTTCCTCTGCCTTCTCTTCCTCCTCCTCTTCCAATACCAGCGGCCGGAAATCAAACCTTGCTTTTGGCTTCCCGATGCTGACGCTACTTAACCCAAGCAGACTAGTCCTGAGACCGGTCCTTCTAGTCTCATTTCTAAACGCACGACCACATGAGCCTTGAGCCTTGCCTATACCCAGGGACCCTGGTGGACAAGGTACAGTCTCAAATTTATAGAAAAAATGAAAGACATAAAGTAGGGACAGGTGAGGGTGTCTAAGAGCTGAACTCTAAAGTCACTCAGGCTTGGGTTTGAGTCTTATCTCTGCTACTTATTGTGAGCTTGTGAGATTAACTTGTCCATCCCTTAAATAGGGATAGTTGCCTCCACCTTGGGGCTGTGATGATAAAGTCCAAGATAAAGACTGTAGTGTGTGACAACTCAGGATGGAGGGTGTCTATAAAGTCCTTAATTTAGATGAGATAATGTTGATGATTAAGAAAACCTCATGTGAAAGTGGAGATGATTGTCTTTTTTTTTTTTTTTTTTTTACTGCAAAATACTGATACAACTATTGTGAACTTGACTTGCAGTTAATAAGCCTTTCACCAACTTTGCAGTTCCCAGGAAACTTGGAAATCTTGGGAGAGAACCTCATTTTTGGTACCACTAGCTTACACCTTCTTCCTCTTAGTGTCCTTGGTTTTTGTTTGTCCATTGAGTGTTTTGACTGAACATTGTGTTCAGTCTGTTCTTTGCTGCCCTTTTCCTATCCTATCATGCATGACTGTGTTCTTCCTACATTGCTTCTTTTTTTTCCTCCCCTTCTATTCTTTAACAGCTGTCCCTGACAAATGTGCTAAAAATAGCAAGTAGCCTTACGTATATGGAGAGATTGGGTACATGAGGCATAGTAGGTTTCTTTAGGGCAGCAGCCTGGGCCTCTAGGAAATGAGGACAGGAAGAGTCAGGGAGACTACGACACACATTTATTTTTAGGGAGTCAGTAGTGCCTTCCTAAAATAATCCTTCATGTTGAGCATATACATATGTAGCATATTTTTTTGAGAATATGATGAGTATCTTCAATATTGGGTGAAAGAAAAGTATATTTCACCTTAGGAATAGGAGGTTCAGAGCAAAGGGATTCTTGTGTGCCACACAGAAAAGCAGGTTGAAAACTAATTTTGAAAATGTGTGCATATTCGGGCAACTGCATTTTAGTTGTCTTGGAAGAACTGATGCTGAAGCTGAAACTCCAATACTTTGGCCACCTGATGCAAAGAGCTGACTCATTGGAAAAGACTCTGATGCTGGGAGGGATTGGGGGCAGGAGGAGAAGGAGACGACAGAGGATGAGATGGCTGGATGGCATCACTGACTCAATGGACATGAGTTTGGGTGAACTCCGGGAGTTAGTGATGGACAGGGAGGCCTGGCGTGCTGCAATTCATGGGGCCGCAAAGACTGAGCGACTGAACTGAACTGAACTGTGTACCGAGGATGTCATATAGCGTGATATAGCCGTGTCCAAATGACTTCCCTTTTTCAAAGATAATAATTCTCGATATTTGGCAAATAAGTCACGGCGGTTACTGAGCTGATATCAACTGTTTGTCATCTCCAAGAAGAGAATTATATGACAGGAAAAGGAGCAGCATTGTTTGGCCTCCACCAAGAGACAGATGTTTGAAATCAGTTCTTAGTTTTCCCTACAGCTTTATGGAATTGGCAGTGGTGTCCATATTTTTGTTGTTGTTGTTACAAGTGAAGGAATTTGAGTAGTTTAAGAAATTAGCTGGAGAAGGCAATGGCACCCCACTCCAGTACTCTTGCCTGGAAAATCCCATGGACGGAGGAGCCTGGTGGGCTGCAGTCCATGGGGTCGCAAAGAGTCGGACACGACTGAGCGACTTCACTTTCACTTTTCACTTTCATACATGGGAGAAGGAAATGGCAGCCAACTCCAGTGTTCTTGCTTGGAGAATCCCAGGGACGGGGGAGCCTGGTGGGCTGCCGTCTATGGGGTCGCACAGAGTCGGACACGACTGAAGTGACTTAGCAGAAATTAGCAGCTTTTACCTAAGGTTACATGGGTGGTAGACTTTGGTTTAAACTCAATCTGTCCAGTCTCCTCCTGTTCTGTCATTCTAGTACATGTTCATGCTTTATATATGTTCCTTTCTGTTTCTGTGTGTGTGTGTTTGAATCGAAGTTCCTGAAGAAGCAGCAGCTTTGCTTGTTCAGAGAAGTAAGGGAGGCTCATGTGGTTGGGATGTTTTGGGTGAATAGAGGGGTAAGAGGTTAGATTAAGGTAGCATCAGGGCAGATTAGGCATGCCTACTATAGACGATAATAAAAATTATTGACCTATCCTCAATGTGATGAAAAGCTAGTTGAGGGATCTAAAAGGGGAGGAAACATATTTGAGAAATCACTGGACAGTTTACGGAGGCTGGACCACAGGAGGCAGCAGCAGAATTAGAGAGACCAGCTCCCTCATTTGCCCTATGGAGGGGCAGTCAGGGCAGGAATTAAGAGTGCTATCAGTGGAGCTGTGAGGAGTGATCACATTTAGTGTCACATCATCAGTGACAGCATCTGATGATGGAGTGAACGTGTGGTGTTAGGAGTAAAGGATACCTTGCGAAGGAAGACCAGGTTTGGGCAGAGAGACAGAAGGCATTTGGAGATCTTCTGGACACATTAAGTATCACCTCCAAGGAGAGAGAAGTCAACTTGGCAGAAAAATAAAAGAGGCAAGAGGTAGAGACTTGAGTTAAGAAGGTGTGATTTTAGATGAGGTGGGAGACAGAGTCTTTGGGGATGTTTCAAAAGTGACCTAAAAGAGGTAAGGGAACAAGGCGTTCACATACCAGGAAAGGCACGAAGAGTGGAGGGAATGGCAAGTACGATACAAAGGCCGAAGGGAGCCTGGAGGGTGAGACGAGACTGTAGGTGCACCTGTGGAGACATCAAAACATAGGTAAAGGCCTGGGCCAGGGAGAGAGGGACTGAGCAAACGAATATTGGTAGAAAACTGAGCCAAGGAGACTGAGTTTCGGATTAAGCAGTTAAGGATTAGGGAGACAAGGAGTCTGGAGAGGACAGTGGAAAGGAGCAGATGGGGAGGGAATGTCCTGGAAGAAAGTGCTGTGTTAAGTGCTATTGAGAAAGGGAGGAAGGGAGACTGAGGCTAGGTTAGTAGGTTTGGTAACTTGGAGGTTAGTGGTATGTGAGGACAAAAGTCTCTGAATTCAAGAAAGAGCAAAGTGGAGGGATTATAGTCCCCCTTTGAGGAGGTGTCTGTGCTGGCAGAGGGGGTCTTCTGCCTCTGTATGTATGTATGTTGTCGAGGAGCTCAGAGATATGGGGCCGTGGCTGGTGGAGGATGTAGGGTCAGGGCAAGGTTTTTGTTTGATTTGATTCTGTTTTTACATTGAATTCTCTCCTGGCCTCCCTTCCTTCACCAACAACCTAAAGTCATTTGGTGGGCGGATCAAATATGCCATACATATACACACATCACACACATGTAACTTACGGTGTATGTATGTGTGGTATTTATTTGTGTTTGTGTATTATTTCTGCCTACTGAAATGGCCTCAAATCAGTGACACCTTAATAGCACTGAGCATGCCTGGCCCCCAATTTTTCATTTGTGAATATCATTTTCCAATAAAAAATAGAAGTCCTTTTGGAGAACCGGCCAATTTCAGAGCCAGGCCAGAGAAAGTACAATATGAGCCTAGAACATCTTGTTGTGCCAGAAAACAAGGAAGTGCTCAAAGAATGCTGGAGTCACATCCAGAGGACACAAGCCAGCTGAACAGGGCTCCCATTGGCCAGTAATGATAGTGACAGATTACAGCTCATTGAATAAAGTAGAAAACCAGGAGTTTTCTGTATAAGATATTAACAAATATAAAAGTTTACAGATGTAAACAAATATATTGAATTTTATGAAGAATGAAACATTTACTGGCTTTTGAAAGTACTTTTCACAAAATCATCATACATTGCAAAGGGGGAAAGCGTAAACTTCCCCTGGGGTTCTTCTCAGAGTGAACACTGTCAGTAACAGTAGGAATTAAGTAGGAATTGACACCATATGCTGGTCAACAGGATGCAGTGAGAAAAATCCAGAGCACTGTTGTGGCTTCCCTTCCAAGGATGTGTAATTCAATCATGTGGAGACCCTAAACAACCCCGAATGAGGAGTATTTTGCAAAATAACTGCCTTGTAACATTTGAAAGTGTCAGGATCATGAAAGGCAAGTAAAGACTGGAGAACTGTTCCAGTTACAGAGACAACTAAATTCAGGGCATGGCTCTAAGTGAGTCTTTTTATTGTAAATGACATTATTGGGACAACTGACAAAATCAAGTAGAGTCTGAGGTTTCGAGTCTATACTCTCAACCACCCTGTTACTTTGTGATACTTTAAAGAACACAGTTGGAAAAGATGGATGTTATTTCAGCATGTTTATATGCCTGGATGGAGCTGATAGAGGAGAGGAGGATTGAGAGTTCAAGTGCCCTCATAGGCCAGGGAGAAGGGTTGGCTTTGTCTGTGGGCATGGACCACTTGATCAGTTGAGTGAGAGAAGAAAAAGCACATGTAGGTGTAGGGTGGTAGATTTGATGGCAAAAGAATATAGAGATTCTTCTTTGATTTGTTTTCTTTTCTTAGTAAAATATGGAGAAGGAAGGGATATTACCTTTGAGTGGGTAAAAGCTGATTGAGATGTGTCTGTATTATGAAGAAATTCAGAGATTTTGGATGGGTTGGTTGGTTTGTTAGTTTTTTGTTCTTTCTTCCCCTGGAAATTCTGTAATAAATTAATTCCCCCAGCTTCAGATAAATTTCTCAAGGAAGTATTTTTTATTATTTATTGTTATACTTCAATAAATAAGCAAACAGATAAAAGGAAAAAATTGTTAAAAAAAAAAAAAAAGAAATCAGAGGTAAAGGTATGGTTAAAAGGCGTGGGGTGACCTTTGAATGTAGAAACCATTACTGTATCAAAGGGGTACCCCGTTTGTAGAATGAGTGGGTCTGAGTTTGAAATTCTCAGACCCACTGAGGATTCTCATTGCTCTAACATAGTATATCATTCCATTTCCTTTTGCAATAAAGGTTTTCTTTCAGGAGACAAATGGGACATTTTAACATGTTTAATGTTGTAAAATAAATTTAGTTGCACTGGGATCAGGAAAAGACTGTCTAGTGGGACTGACTCTGTCTTTCTTTCCTATCATTCACGCACATTTAATCAGTACATGGTTCACTGATAGGAGATTCCCCAGCTTTGTAATGAAGCCTTTTATTTTTTTCCTTTAAAAATTTTTTTCAATGCAACTGTGTGCTGTGTCTCTCATATCCTGCGTTCTGACACTCACTTCAGCTCTCCTTGCCTCCCTCCAGGCTGGTGAGATTGGTGAGATGAAGGATGGGGTCCCAGAAGGAGCGCAACTTCAGGGACCAGTCCATCGGAATCCAACTTACCGTGCAAGGTACCGGAGGTAGGTGACGTCGCCTGCTGACTAATGACCAACTGAAGAACTTGCCAGTGACAGTAGGGTGGTTGGGGTTGTTGCAGGTCTGTTTGTTTTGGATTTATTATGTAATGAGAAGATGTGACTGCTTTGACCATATGTCCAAGGTTTTGTGGGGCTCTGCAATACATGTATTTTTAGATGGCTATGTGACATTTCCCCTGTTCCATAACAACTAAGATTTCTAGTTATCCCTCTACCAAAGCATTCTTTGTTTCTGATAGCTTTCACATGATGTAAATTCATACTTAATTTTTATTTTATTTATATTTAATGAGATGAGAGCAACAGAAATTAACTGATATGTTATTCAGTGGTAGCTCTACAAATGGAGGAAGAATTGGCTGCCAGCATTTGTGATACAGTAAGTCACCTACATGCCAATGAGTTCTGTTCCAAGAGCGTGCTTGTAAGTCCAGCATGCTTCGTTCATAAGTCATAAACAGTTAGCCTAGGTACCCACCTACCACAATCGGCTAGACAGTTCTGTACTATAATAGGTTTATAATAGTTTTCATCCAAATAACATGTACATAAAAAACAAATAATTTATTTACAGGGCAGCAGTGGAGAAACAGACATAGAGAATAGACTTATGGACATGGGAAGAGAGGAGGACAGGGTGAGATATATGAAAAGAATGACATGGAAACTTACATTACCATATGTAAAATAGAGAGCCAATGGGAATTTGCTGTATGGCTCAGGAAACTCAAACAGGGCTTCTGTATCAACCTAGAGGGTTGGGATGGGGAGGGAGATGGGAGGGAGGTTCAAAAGGGAGGGGATATATGTATACCTATGGCTGATTGATGTTGAGGTTTGACAGAAAACAAAATTCTGTAAAGCAATTATCCTTCAATAAAAAATTAAGTAAAAAGCAAACAAACACTTTCAATCTTATAGTACAGTACCTTGAAAGTACAGTAGTCCAGTCAGTACAACAGCTGGCACGCACGGGCTGGCAAGAAGTGACCAGTGACCAGGCAAGAAGAGTTACTGACTGGAGGAGGGAGAGGAGGGGGCATATGGTGGAACTGAAGGACCGTCAGCAACAGGAGATGCGGGCAAGCACATGCGCATCTTGGAAAGTTTGCAGCTCCTAGGGGACTTGGCATACTGAATGTTCTGATAATGAAGCGGTCTAGTGCAGGGGTTGAATCAACTAACTACAGATCCAGTTGTCTGTGTTTAAATTCCCACCCTACGACTAGCAGCTCATCTGTAGCTGTATCTCCTTCTCATAAGTTTCAGGACTCCTCTTAGATGCAGTCACCAGGTTTATAAAATGGACAATAAGGAATATTCCACAGTTGTCAGTAAGGTTAGATGTACCCTAAGGCATTTAAGATAATCAGAATGTTGCCTGATAGATAGTAAGCCCTCGATAAATTGATTATTACTACTACCAAGGATTTTTAAGAGTAGTGAAAAGGAGAGTTGTTTTATTTATGCTTTATCCCTTGTGAAAACCGAATTGGCTAGACTCCCCAAGATTCATTATAAGCTTTTTATATTGTAAGCTCCCTGTTCCTTTGCCCTGTCCTTGAAGAGCTTCATTAACGAATGATGTCCATACCCCCTTGAAGTTTGGCAAAACGGGATTATTGACAGGAGAGTAAGGATATTACTCGAGCTCTCCTGATTGACAGCATTCTACATTCTTTTTTCTGACAAGATTCCTTGTAATTTTAGATGCTGTCATTCTAATGATTCACTACTAATGACTTTGGAAATAAAAGAAGCTTCATAAAAATGTCTTAAGGAAAAAACAGGAAAAAGATCCTGCAGATCCCAATTTTGTCAATCTCTAGCTGTCTGTGACCTTGGGAAGGTTATATTCGACCTTTTTGACCTATAAAAGCAGCAATTCAATGTGGTTCAACCAAATACTCACCTTTAAGCCTCTTGGTTTTCTCACTCTAAATCTTAAACTCACAGAATTAGCCTTGAAATTAAATGAGATAATTAACATGAAAGCATAGAGCACAGGCCTCAGCACACAACGACTAATGTTAGTTTTCTTGCTGTGTCGAATCCCCTTAGTCTCCCCATCTTCAAGGCAGGCTGTCCACAGAGGGCAGATACCAGGCACTTCTCTTAATTTTTGCACCCACAGTGCCTGGTAGGTCCAGAGCCTATGTTCTGTAGGTATTTATTCATTGTAAATAGTGTTCAGATGAAGGAGGAAAATGATTGAAATTTTTTTTTTATCTCATCATCCTTTTGTTCCATTTACCACATTCAGTTCAGTTCACTTGCTCAGTCGTGTCCCACTCTGCAACCCCATGAATCGCAGCACGCCAGGCCTCCCTGTCCGTCACCAACTCCTGGAGTTTACTCAAACTCATGTCCATTGAGTCGGTGATGCCATCTAGCCATCTCATCCTCTGTCCCCTTCTCCTCCTGCCCTCAATCCTTCCCAGCATCAAAGTCTTTTCCAATGAGTCAGCTCTTCGCATGAGGTGGCCAAAGTACTGGAGTTTCAGCTTTAGCATCAGTCCTTCTAATGAACACCCAGGACTGATCTCCTTTAGAATGGACTGGTTGGATCTCCTTGCAGTCCAAGGGACTCTCAAGAGTCTTCTCCAGCACTACAGTTCAAAAGCATCAATTCTTTGGCGCTCAGCTTTCTTCACAGTCCAACTCTCACATCCATACATGACCACGGGAAAAACCATAGCCTTGACTAGATGGACCTTTGTTGGCAAAGTAATGTCTCTGCTTTTTAATATGCTGTCTAGGTTGGTCATAACTTTCCTTCCAAGGAGTAAGCGTCTTTTAATTTCATGGCTACAGTCACCATCTGCAGTGATTTTGGAGCCCCCCAAAAATAAAGTCAGCCACTGTTTCCACTGTTTCCCCATCTATTTGCCATGAAGTGATGGGACCAGATGCCATGATCTTCGTTTTCTGAATGTTGAGCTTTAAGCCAACTTTCTCACTCTAGCCTTGCATAATTCTAGGAGTAAGTCTTGATCCCTTGACTTTTTAAACCTTTAACGACAAAACCTGCTGTTCTCAAAGGCCCTTTCCAATTGCAGATATTCTCTTTTCTCTGCTCCAGGGGCCCTCCTCGCCCACGACCTGCCCCAGCTGTCGGAGAGGCTGAAGATAAGGAGAATCAACAAGCGGCCAATGGTCCAAACCCGCCACCTGCTCGCCGTGGATACCAGCGCCCCTATAACTATCGGCGTCGCCCCCGTCCCCCTAACGCTCCTTCACAGGATGGCAAAGAGGTGAGGCCAGCTAGTCAGAGGAGACGCTGCCAGACCACCCTGGACTGTGTCAGCCTTTAGTATTCCCTTCTAAGAGTGGTTTCATAGTCTGAAAACTGAGGCCAAAAATATGTATCATATATGTATCTTTATGTATAATAACATTTTCATAAAGGTATGTATATACACAGGGAGGGTGAGAGAGAGAGAGAATGCCTTGCCCATATCGCAAACCAGATATTTGCATTCAACCAATTAACACTCTAGTCAGAACAGTTCAGTTCAGTCGCTCAGTCGTGTCCGACTCTTTGCGACCCCATGAATCGCAGCATGCCAGGCCTCCCTGTCTATCACCAACTCCCGGAGTTCACTCAGACTCACGTCCATCGAGTCAGTGATGCCATCCAGCCATCTCATCCTCTGCCGTCCCCTTCTCCTCCTGCCCCCAGTCCCTCCCAGCATCAGAGTCTTTTCCAGTGAGTCAACTCTTCGCATGAGGTGGCCAAAGTACTGGAGTTTCAGCTTTAGCATCATTCCTTCCAAAGAAATCCCAGGGCTGATCTCCTTCAGAATGGACTGGTTAGAGCTCTCCAAACAAAAGACAGCATTTATAGAGAGGAACCTGCCTCTCAGCATGTGTTGAAAGTGACTGTATATTTTTTATGACTCTCAGCTGTGAAGAGTGATGGTGTTTAGTTGCCGTTTGGAAGCCATTCTTCGGTGGTTCTAACTTTTGACTCCAACTTTAAGAGTAGTTAAGAATTTGCACAGTGATTTACCTCTTCAGGCAGGAAGATCCCTACTTGTGAGACCTTTCAGTCTTGAACTCTCCACTGCTGTGGACATTGGTTCATTTCCGATTTGTGGTTTTATTGTGTGTTTCAGACCAAGGCAGGTGAAGCACCATCTGAGAACCCTGCTCCAGCTCCCGAGCAGAGCAGTGCAGAGTAACAGCCGGCTCCCCAGGCACCTTCACCATCTGCAGGTAGGCGGCCCACGCGGAACTGACGTTCTCTTTAAACAGCGCTGATTGCTCAGCGGTAGCACAGAGCAGTCTAAACTAATCCTGCAGTTCATCTGGGCCAGCCTCTTATCTCCATCAGGATTCTGAGAAAGAGTTGTTTCGGTGGTGAAATATCTCTGAAGCTGATCTTCTTTTGCTTGGTTTTGGAGACACAAATGTGCAGACAGAGTTAATGAGTGTCAAAGTCATTTTTCTAGATAGACAGTTGTCAGCTATTAACACCGTGGAAAGATTTTTTGGAAGCTTTACTTCTGTGACACCTAGTGGCCAGTTTGATAATTTTAAAGTGCCTGCGTGCTTGCTCTGTGGCTTCAGACTCTTTGGACTAGCCTGCCAGGCTCCTCTGCCCATGCAGTTTCCCAGGCAAGAAACTGGAGTGGGTTGCCATTTTGTTCTCCAGGGGATCTTCCCAACCCCGGGATCAAACCTGCATCTCCTGCTTGACAGGCGGATTCTTTACCACTGAGCCACCAGGAAGCCCAATGCTCCTGTCAAGGCTTCATTTTAATAACAGAAGACCGTGATCTGTGGAACAAACAGGAATTATTTTTTTCCTTCCCATTCCCCTGTGATAGGCAGCATTATTTATGTGAGGCGCTTGAGTGCCTTGGGTTACGTGTCCAATGCAAGATCTGCTCCTCATTCGCCTGAATGCTCTTGAGCAGTTTATTTATCCTCTGCTATAGTTCTGTCTGCTACGGGTAAAATAGGGATATTCACTGGTCTGGATATTACAAAGACAGATGTAGTGATACCGCACGTATGAACTACCGAAGCTGGGTGTGGCGAAGAATAACCTCTCCATAAAGTTAGCTTGTTTTCCTTCATTATGACTTCCTGCTTTTTTTCTGTCTTCTTGCTAAAAATCTTGGAAATTGTATTTGAATAGGTAGAAATATACTGGAAAGACTGATTGAGCGAGTCTTAAAAGACTGTATAAGCCATAGTTGGTTTCATTCTGGGTTTTTCATCTAATAAGTCCTGAAAATTTGGTTTTTTTAGTATTTCTTGGTTGTTGCCCTTTTCATGAAATAAATAAGGAAGTAGCTTTTAGTTAAAAGGGTTTTAAGCTTATAGCAGTAGTGTTATTTTTTCAAAAAATTAATATTTCATAAAATTTTAAGATCATTTTAGGTTTCTACATTTTAAATGCCATCTGCTTTTATATGCAGAGGTTTGGATTTAAATTAGCCTTTCACAAGGTAGACAAGTGCTATGCTGAAAATATTCTGTTTTATCTCTGGATGAGTGAGAGTGAGTGAAAGTCGCTCAGTTGTGTCCGACTCTCTGCGACCCCAGGGACTATACAGTCCATGGAATTCTCCAGGCCAGAATACTGGAGTGGGTAGCCTTTCCCTTCTCCGGGGGATCTTCCTAACCCAGGGAACAAACCCAGGTCTTCTTATCTCTGAGTAGCATGGGTAATTTATCATAGAAATAAATTCCATATTCAGAGTTGCTTGAAATAATTGACAGGATTATATATTAATCATTTGGCCATAACTTTTTAGTAACATTATTTCTAGATATTGTTCCAAAGGAAATAATCCAAAATATAGGGGGAAAATTTCTATTATAATCTAGTATTGGAGAAGTGGTTAAATATTGAGATATATCCATGTTAGGAGATACTGTGTAACCACTAAAATGATTATGAAGAATTATCAATGTTATAGTATCACTTATTTGAAAAGGCTCCATGATGATAATTTTCTTTTTTATAATTTTACAGAATTTTTACCATTATGCACTGAGTGTTCTTGTTTATAAAAATGTTTTATTAGAAAGTTTCCATTAAATTCATGTTTCAGCTTACAAATCTCTAAAAGGTACACATGTAAGATTTTGTTTTGAGCTTTTGAGTTCAAATTATTTTTTGAGTTCAATAATTGAGTTCAAATTATTTTTTGAACTGCATAAAAAACAGGTAATTTTTGCCTTTTTATTCTTTAACCCTTGGTTATCTTGTCAATCTTCAATAAATCTGATGTGAATATTTTCCAGGTGACTTAATTAATGACCATTCAAAAAATAAAGCAAAAAGCAGACCACGACCTTATGAACACCAAAGAAACGTCCAAGCAATAAAGTGGAAGATTAATAACCAAGATGTGGACATTAGAATGTTGACTACACTTCTTTACAAAACAGACAACTACACGAGGAAAACGTCAGCCATTTTTTCCAGCAGCTGAGATCCTGGGAAAGCCTGCACATAACAAGAGAGCCACCTCCCCAGTTTCAGCAGCCACTAGGTTTATATTTTTTTCTCCTGGTTTTTACTGTTTTGGTAATATGAATTGAAAGAAGAATTATTAATACCACATGGGGAGACCCCTCCCAACCAAAGAAATCTGAAATATATAGTAAATGCTTTTTTTTTTTTTTCCTTTTCTGTTCATTTTGGATGCTGGTGCTAAACTTCCAAGTGTCATGATTTTAAAAAGAAATTTTATTCCCTTCTTATTTATTTCTAGGATAAGGGGAGGGTAACATTTTGCTTTCTTATGGAACTCTCTTGGGAAATGTGCAGTACGAAGTTCCGCAAAAATAAAATTTTTACCCTTGAAAGGAAAGATGTATAACTGGAGTATGTTTTTCTATCTGAGCACATGTTTTTGTCTTTTTTCCTTACTTCATTCACTTAATTGTAAGCTCAGAGCCAGGTGTACAGGTGGATTTGTGCTATTTAATAAATGTAGGGGCCTGAGCTTAGAGCAGAGGAAATGGGATTCTTTGGGGAAATGAACAGGTTCACATGTGAGCTCAGCTCTAGGCATGCTTGGTGCCCTCAGCTCCTGGGTCATCCTTGTTGAGGTGGTTGATGACATTTCAGTTAACAACTGCCTTTAAATTATTGAAGGGGTTAGTAGTCCTAACATCTTTGAACTTCTAACTGTAACGGCTTGGCTTTCCACACCAACTGCTGTGTCCTAATTGTCTACCTGTGTCTTTCGGAAAAGAGGAAGGGATCCTCTTTGTGGCCGCACTATAGGAGTAGATGGCGCCCCCAAGTGGAGAAACACTACAGCGCTGCTGCTGCTGCTGCTAAGTCGCTTCCAGTCGTGTCCAACTCTTCGCGACCATGGACTGCAGCCTACCAGGCTCCCCGTCCATGGGATTTTCCAGGCAAGAGTACAGCACTGCAGTACACGTCAATTCTATGTAGTCACTTCTCAGATCCGCTGTGTCTATCAAATGATTTATTCCTTAAACCAGGTACCTCCTGAGTCTGGGTTTGAGTCACCCACTGTTCTAGAGGCACAAACCTACAAAAGACCCACTGAGTTTGTGTGTTAGTGAAGTCTTCTGTTATTGGGTACTGAAGGTTCCTAAAAACTGCAGTTATAAACACTTTATCATTCTAACACCCTTACCTCTAAACACCGTCCATCAGGGTTATAGCTATTCTAGAGAAAAAAAAAAGTAACAAATGCAAAGAATTGGAGGAAAAAGTCTAAACTTCAGTAGGGTTGTGTAACTACAACCCTAAAACACACTGGTTGGTGGTGCAGAAGACAAGAAAAACTGGATGTGATATAAGGATGGGCCTACATTCTTTTATAGCACAAAATCAGGGAGTTGAATTTCTTTGCCAAGAGATACGTGGTGCCTGGGTGGAAGCACAGCTAGAGCTTAAATCAGAGGCTGTCATACTGCAATTAACAAAGTAGCTATGATTGGTATTAACTTGAAGCTCCAGAGTTTTCCCTGTTGGAAACAGCACCTACTGGGAAAGTAGCCTACCCAACTCAAAATATTTGAGTGCCCACTCTGTGCCAAGTGATGCCAGGTTTCTTCACATCACGAATGAACTGCATCCACATCATGAGGTTCCTGGGCTTATTGCAGTTTTCAAAAGTACTTTTGCCCTTAGGGGAGTAAAGAGATGTATTTGTAAAGACTAATACTTAGAGATTTTGAAGTAATAACGTTCTCTGAATCTTAGAATTTCACACATTAAATCCCAGAGTAGGACTCGGTTGTGGTTGAAAAGAAGAAAACATCTCTTAACTTTACAGGAATGACTTTATATATATAAAATCATTTTATATAGGCATCATATATATATATATGTAATGGGTAATATATATGTATATATAGGCATCAATGTCTTAATAGGAAAAGTCTAGAAAAAGAAGCAGGTGCTGATAGAAGTCTCTGAAAACCGGGTGATCTTGCCAGAGGAAGTGATAAAGACTTTATCACCTTTGTGATTTCCTCAGGTTGAAAGCATTTCATTTTAGCTGATAAGCTAGATCCAGAATCATCCTGATTTTCGGGATGGGGGATGGGAACTTCTAAGGGAACTGAAACCCACGTGGGTAACATGAGCTCTCCCCCTGTTCCTGTAGTGTGGAAAGTATTCCTTTAAGAAGGGTATAGTGTGGAAACATGTAATGATGTGGAAGCCTGAGATGAAAAATGGCATTAACATGTCTGCGTTCCTCAGGGTAGTTAGTTCTAGCCACTGTGACACACCATCTTACATTTGAGTGGCTTACTATTACACATTTTCTTCTGAAGGACGAGTTTGGGTGGGTGGCTCCCCTAGACAATTTTTCTCCCAGTGGCTTTTTTTTACCAGCTGAGCCACAAGGGAAGGCCTTCCCGGTGGCTTCTTAAAGGAATAACATCTCTTCCTGTGCTAATGGGTCTGCTGTCCTTAATACCTAGTTTCAGCTTGTCCTGCTATCAGCCAGCCAGTAGATGGAGCTGTCTCCTGGGCTACAGTCTTCATTGCTCTGAAGAATTAGAAAGGAAGGTCAGTACAAATAAGATACTTGTGAAGGGGCAGGCGTTCCACGCAACCAAGCACAAATTTTGGCAGAGGGTTGCTGCTAATCACGGGCAGCAAGTGTCTCAATGATTTTAGCGCTTTTCTAGACAACAGAAGATGCAAGAAACTGAGCTCATAAAATCATCTGAAAGTATCTGTGTGAGTCCTGTTTGCTGGTTTTTCCCAGAGCACGGAGAGCCTCGTTCCTGGTCTCCACCCTGGACTCCTTTCAGGCGTGTGGAAGGTCAGGGGGCCGCTGTGGTCAGGGGCTTCATCCTGGAGAGCCAGATGGTGACAGGTTTTGGTTGGCGGCATCCACTGTTCTTTCAGGGCTTCCCAGGTGGCTCAGTGGCAAAGATCTGTTTGCCAGTATCGGGAATGCAGATTTGATCCCTGGCTCAGGAAGATCCCCTGGAGGATGAAAGGGCAACCCACTCGAGTGTTTTTGCCTGGAAAGTCCCATGGATAGAGAAGCCTGGTGGGCTACAGTCCATGGGGTCACAAGGAGTTGGACATGACTGAGCAACTGAGTGTGCACCCGCTGCTCTTTCAATGCCTGTGTGTGTTAGTTGCATCTGACTCTTTGTGACCCCATGGTCTATATAGCCTGCCAGGCTCCTCTGTCCATGGAATTTTCCAGGCAAGGATACAGGAGTGGGTTGCCATTTCCCCCTCCAGGGGATCTTCTTGACCCAGGGATTGAACCCAGGTCTTCTGCATTGCAGGTGGATGCTTTACCGACTGAACTACTAGGGAAGCCCTTCTTCCAATGCCCAAGACACTTCACTTAGGGGTCTCTTGCCAACTCTGTTTATAGCTTCCGTCAGCATTGTTCTGCTTGCACGTGCCATGCAAATCTTCTCCATAAGCCTCAGGGCCTGTGAGGCTGTGTGCTGCCCGCTGCTGCCCTCCTGTGGTGAAGATGGATTGTTTTCTGATCAAGTTGGAAGAATCCATTTGCCTCACTTTTCTGTTAACTTTCCCTGAAACAGCTCCAAAGCAATGTTTGGAGCAATGTCTATAGATAGACCCAAGGTCTATGAGAGCATTTTTACCTTTTTTTTCCCCCCTGTTTTGTAAAATGACTCTTTACGGTCATATTCACAGTTGCCTTTCCTTTGGCTAAGTTATGAGGTCTTGGCCAAAGGACACAGACACAGGACTGTACATTGATCTTTTTTCATTGGATAAAGCCTTCTTGCTCTCTTTCCTTATAATTTTCTAGGGCTTTCTCCCTGTCTCATGTAAATAGATTTCAGGAGGTCCATCCCACCAGTCTTCAAACTGGAATTCCTCAGTCATAGAATCAGACAGAATACACTAAATGACATGTGCATGAGTGCTGTTATAGGAATTTACAGGATCTTGTAGAGATGTGTATGGACTAAACTGCAGAATGAAGAAGCCCCTGGTGTGTATTGCATTGTGACTTCCCATTGTTCAATACTTCAGTTTAGCCACTCAGTCGTGTCTGACTCTTTGCAACCCCGTGGACTGCAGCATGCCAGGCTTCCCTGTCTATCCCCAACTCCCGGTGCTTGCTCAAACACATGTCGATTGAGTCAATGATGCCATCCAACCATCTCATCCTCGATGGTCCCCTTCTCTTCCTGCCTTCAGTCTTGCCCAGCAATAGGATCTTCTCCAATGAGTCAGTTCTTCTCATCAAGTAGCCAAAGTATTGGAGCTTCAGCTTCAGCATCAGTCTTTCCAATGAATATTCAGGACTGATTTCCTTTAGGATTGACTGGTTGGATCTCCTTGAAGTTGAAGGGACCCTCAAGAGTCCTTTCCAATACCACAGTTCAAAAGCATCAGTTCTTCAGTCCTCAGCTTTCCAACTCTCACATCCATATATGACTACTGGAAAAACCATAGTTTTGACTAGACAGATCTTTGTCAGCAAAGTAATGTCTCTGATTTTTAATAAGCTGTCTAGATTGGTCACAGCTTTTCTTTTAAGGAGCAATTGTCTCTTAATTTTATGGCTGCAGCACCATCTTCAGTGATTCTGGAGCCCAAGAAAATAAATCTGTCATTGTTTTCATTGTTTCCCCATCTATTTGCCATGAAGTGATAGGACCAGATGCAATGATCTTGGTATTTTGAATACTGAGTTTTAAGCCAGCTTTTTCACTCTCCTCTTTCACTTTCATCAAGAGGCTCATTAGTTCCTCTTCACTTTCTGCCGTAAGGGTGGTATTATCTGCATATCTGAGGTTGTTGATATTTCTCCCAGAAATCCTGATTCCAGCTTATGCTTCATCCAGCCCCACATTTCACATGATGTATTCTGCACACAAGCTAAATAAGTAGAGTGAGAATATACAGTCTTGACATACTCCTTTTCCAATTTGGAACCAGTCTGTTTTTCCATGTCTGGTTGTAACTGTTGCTTCTTGACCTGCATACAGATTATTCAGGAGGCAGGTAAGGTGGTCTGGTATTCCCATCTCTTGAAGAATTTTCCACAGTTTGATGTGATCCACACAGTCAAAGGCTTTGGTGTAGCCAATAAAGAAGAAGTCGATGTTTTTCTGGAACTCTCTTGCTTTTTCGATGATCCAGTGGATGTTGGCAATTTGATCTCTGATTCCTCTGCCTTTTCTAAATCCAGCTTGAACATCTGGAAGTTCTCGGTTCACATACTGTTGAAGCCTGGCTTGGAGAATTTTGAGCATTACTTTGCTAGCGTGTGAGATGAATGCAATTGTGTGGTAGTCTAAGCATTCTTTGGCATTGCCTTTCTCTGGGATTGGAATGAAAACTGGCCTTTTCTAGTCCTGTGGCCATTGCTGAATTTTCCAAATTTGCTGGCATATTGAGTGCAGCACTTTCACAGCATCATCTTTCAGGATTTGAAATAGCTCAACTGGAATTCCATTACTTCCACTTTGTTCATAGTGATGCTTCTTAAGGCCCACTTGATTTCACATTCCAGGAAGTCTGGCTCTAGGTGAGTGATCACACCATCATGGTTATCTGGGTCATGCAGATCTTTTTTGTATAGTTCTTCTGTATATTCTTGCCACCTCTTCTATCTTCTGCTTCTGTTAGGTCCATACCATTTCTGTCCTTTATTGTGCCCATCTTTGCATGAAATGTTCCCTTGGTATCAATAATTTTCTTGGAGAGATCTCTAATCTTTCCCATTCTATAATTTTCCCCTATTTGCATTGACCACTGAGGAAGGCCTTCTTATCTCTCCTTGCTATTCTTTGGAACTCTGCATTCAGATAGATATTTCTTTCCTTTTCTCCTTTGCCTTTTGCTTCTCTTCTTTTCTCAGCTGTTTGTAAGGCCTCCTCAGAAACCATTTTGCCTTTTTGCATTTCTTTTTCTTTGGGTGGTCTTGATCACTCCCTCCTGTCACAAATGTCACAAACCTCCATCCAGAGATCCTCAGGCACTCTGTCTATCAGATCTAATCCCCTGAATTTATTTCTCACTTCCACTGTACAATCATAAGGGATTTGATTTAGGTCATACCTGAGTAGTCGGGGAATTGGACTATGAAGAAAGCTGAGCACTGAAGAATTGATGCTTTTGAACTGTGGTGTTGGAGAAGACTCTTGAGAGTCCCTTGGACTGCAAGGAGATCCAACCAGTCCATTCTAAAGGAGATCAGTCCTGGGTTTTCTTTGGAAGGAATGATGCTAAAGCTGAAACTCCAGTACTTTGGCCACCTCATGCAAAGAGTTGACTCATTGGAAAAGACTCTGATGCTGGGAGGGATTGGGGGGCAGGAGGAGAAGGGGACAACAGAGGATGAGATGGCTGGATGGCATCACCCACTCAATGGACGTGAATCTGAGTGAACTCCGGGAGTTGGTGATGGACAGGGAGGCCTGGCATGCTGCAATTCATGGGGTCGCAAAGAGTTGGACACGGCTAAGCAACTGAACTGAACTGAACTGAGTAGGGATTTTCCCTACTTTTTTCAATTTAAGTCTGAATTTAGCAATAAGGAGTTCATGATCAGAGCCACAGGCAGCTCCTGGTGTTGTTTTCGCTAACTGTATAGAGCTTCTCCATCTTCGACTGCAAAGAATATAAGCAATCTGATTTAAGTATTGACCATCTGGTGATGTCCATGTGTAGAGCTGTCTCTTGTGTTGTTGGAAGAGGGTGTTTGCTATGACCAGTGCATTCTCTTCTTGGTAAAACTGTTGATCTTTGCCCTGCTTCATTTTGTACTCCAAGGGCAAACTTACATGTTACTCTAGGTATCTCTTGACTTTCTACTTTTGCATTCCAGTCCTCTATGCTGAAAAGGACATCTTTTTTTGGTGTTAATTCTAGAAAGTCTTATAGGTACTTCATAGAATCGTTCAGCTTCTTCAGCATTAGTGGTTGGGGCATAGACTTAGATTACTGTGATATTGAATAGTTTGTCTTGGAAATGAACAGAAATCATTCTGTCATTTTTGAGATTGCACCCAAGTATTGCATTTTGGACTATTTTGTTGACTATGAGGGCTACTTCATTTCTTCTAAGTGATTCTTGCCTACAGTAGTACAAACGATGGTCATCGAAATTAAATCCATTCCAGTCCATTTTAGTTCACTGATTTCTAAAATGTCAGTGTTCACTCTTGCCCTCTTCTGTTTGATCACTTTCAATTTACCATGATTTGTGGACATAATATTCCAGGTTCCTATGCAATATTGTTCTGTATAGCATCAAACTTTACTTCCATCACCAGCTACATCCACAACTGGGCATTGTTTTCTCTTTGGCTCTGTCTCTTCACTCTTTCTGGAGTTATTTCTCCACTCTTCTCCAGTAGCATATTGGGCACCAACTGACCTGGGGAGTTCATCTTTCGGTGTCATAACTTTTTGCCTTTTCATACTATTCATGGGGTTCTCAAGGTGAGAATACTGAAGTGGTTTTCCAATCCTTTCTCCTGTGGACCATGTTTTGTCAGACCTCTCCACCATGACCCGTCCGTCTTGGGTGGCCTTACATGGCATAGCTCATAGTTTCACTGAGGAACACAAGGCTTTGGTCCATGTGATCAGTTTGATTAGTTTTCTGTGATTGTGGTTTTCATTCTGTCTGCCCTCTGATGGAGAAGGATAAGAGACTTATGGAAGTCTCCTGATGGGAAGACTAAATTTGGGGGAAACTGGGTCTTGTTCTAAAGGGCAGGGTCATGCTCAGTAAATCTTTAATGCTATTTTCTCTTGATGGGAGGGGCTGTGTTTCCCCTCTGTTGTTTGGCCTGAGGCCAAACTATGGTAGGGGTAATGAAGATAATGGTGACCTTCTTCAAAAGGACTTTCCACGCACTCTTGTATTCAGTGCCTCTGACCCTGCAGCAGGCCACTGTCAACTCACATCTGTGCCAGAGACTCCTGGACACTCACAGGCAAGTCTGGCTCAGTCTCTTGTGTGGCCACTGTTCCTTTCTCCTGGCTCCTGGTGTGCACAAGGTTTTGTCTGTGCCCTCCAGGAGTCTGTGTCCCCAGTCCTGTGGAAGTTATGTAATCAAATACCACTGGCCTCCAAAGTCATATTCCCTGGGGGTTCTCAGCCCCTTTGCCAGATCCCCAGGTTGGGAAATCTGTTGTTGGTCCTAGAACTTTCTCAACAGTGTGAGAATTTATTTGGTATAATTGTTCTGCAGTTTGTGGGTCGTCTGCTTGGTGGCTTTATGTTGGGGCTAATGGTGACCTCCTCTAAGAGGGCTGATGCCACACACTGTATGACCCAAGTCTGCTGCAGCCAGGGCCCCTGTCTCCACAGCAGGCCGCTGCTGACCCATGTCTCCTCAGGGACAAACACACAAAGGCAGGTCTGGCTCAGTCTCTGTGGGATCCCTGGGTCCTGGTGTGCTTGAGCCCCTTGAGCATCTCTGGCAGGTATGGGGTTTGATCCTAAATGTGATTTCATCCCTTCTGCTCTCTTGATGTGTGTCTCCTTTGTCCTTGGACATGGGGTATCTCTTTTTAGAGGGATCCAAAATTTTTTTGTCGATGTTTGTTCATCAGAGAGTTGCAACTTTGGAGTTCTCTCAGGAGAAGATGAGTGAACGTCCTTCTTTTCTTCAATATGACTAAATTTTTATCAATTAAGATAGAATTAACTTCAAATCAAACGCAGGTCTTTTTGCTCTTCTCTCCAAGTGTCCATTTTCTTATAATTTCCATTATTATAAGAATCCATTACAGGTGGATTCTTTGCCAGCTGAGCCACCAGGGAAGCCCAAGAATACTGGAGTGGGTAGACCTACCTTTCTCCAGCAGATCTTGCTGATCCAGGAATTGAACTGAAGTCTCCTTCATTGCAGGAAGATTCTTTACCAGCTGAGCTACCAGGGAAGCCTGTTCAATACTTAATACTTAAATGCTGGCAGAGCAGAAAACGGGCATTCAATAAATGCTGATTGGGATTTCCCTGGTGGTATAGTGGATAAGAATCCGCCTGCCAATGCAGGGGACTGTTCAGTCCCTGGTCTGGGACAATCCCACGTGCCTCGGAGCAGCAGAGTCAGTGGGCCACAGCTAGTGAAGCCTGCTTGCCTAGAGTCTGTGCTTTGCCACAGGAGAAGCCACTGCCGTGAGCAGCCCATCCACCCCAACAAAAAAGTGGCCCCGCTCACCATAACTAGGGAAAGTCTGCATGCAGCAACAAAGACCCAGTGCAGCCAACAATAAAGAAATAAATACATTTTTAAATGCTGATTGAATTAATGGCGAGGTAGAAATAACCATCTGGTAGGGATGGATGAACTGAAGATTGCTGAAAATGAGTAAGAGGGAAAGAACTGTGAGACAGAGGTAATAATGGAAATTATAAGAAAATCGCCACTTGGAGAGAAGAGCAAAATAAGAATGATCCAGTCACCTTATTCACATGTAAATGTGTGGAACCAGTCACACACGTATACCTCCTGCTTATATCTTTTGTTTACTGAGGATTTTCTATTTAGTATGTATGTTGGTGTTTCCATGTCTGAGCATTATTTCCAGAGTTTTCTCTATCTCAGAAAATTAAAAAATTCACCATTTATTGAATTGTTCATTAAGATTAGAGTATACATTTTTGAATGCCCCTTTGTTCCATCTATATATATTTAAATTTTTTTCTAGGTCTTAGAGGTTATAACTTTTGTGACTATGATGACTCCTTTACGAAAAGGAAATTTTTAAACAATTCTGTGTATCAGAATGGGTATTCAACAAGATACTCAGGTGTTGCAGGAATTACAAAGATGAGTATGCCACAGTCTCTACTTTGAGGAGATCAGGGTCCATGGGAAAGCAGAGTAGAAGAGGCCATAATATAAAGCTCAGATTTGTTCATTTGTCTTTTATTCATCAGTTATGACGTAAAGGGAGAAGGAAATGGCAACCCACTCCAGTACTCTTGCCTGGAAAATCACATGGACGGAGGAGCCTGGTGGGCTGCAGTCCATGGGGTCGCTAAGAGTCGGACACGACTGAGCGACTTCACTTTCACTTCTTGCTTTCCTGCATTGGAGAAGGAAATGGCAACCCACTCCAGTGTTCTTGCCTGGAGAATCCCAGGGACGGGGGAGCCTGGTGGGCTGCCGTCTATGGGGTCGCACAGAGTCAGACACGACTGAAGCGACTTGGCAGCAGCAGCAGCATGACGTAAAGGATGGGAAGAAAATTTGACTGATGAGACTTCATTCTTTCATTTTTTTAAATTGAGGTAAAATTCACATAACATAAATTAACCACCAACCATTCTGAAATGTACAATTCAGTGGCATGCAGTACAGTTCTTCCTATTTTAAAAGAGCTCTGAAAGAAATAAAATTATCAATAGCAGAGACTCCAGAGAACTGAAGTACCCCAGTCTTCAAACGCTCGACATCACATGGTACCCAAATTCTTTCTGTTCTAAGGATGCCCAATTTCTGCTTGGTTTGCTAACAGTGCTGAGCCAGCAAGCCATCTATACACTATGTGGCCTATATTTCTTGAGTAGAACGTGTATTCGGTGCCAGTATCAAGTTTGGAGTTCTCCCAGCTGAGTATTTTCTTCAGGGTCTCCTATGATTGTAAATTCCTTGTGGGCCAGTAACCTAAGTTAGTGGCTCATCACTGTATCCCTAGAGGAGAACCCAGCACATAGATTATTTTAAAAGCATTTGTGAATGATTGACTACTTACTCCTGAGATTTTTATGTTCAATTATTCCCTATCTATTGCCTCATTATCAGTATTAACTGGGGCACTCAGTAAAGGTTTGGGGTTGTGCTTGTCCCGGAGCCCAAGGTCAAATCCTGGCCATTTTGGGCACCGAAGGCAACTGTTATTGAGTCGCACAGAAGGTGGCGCTGTCGCGCCTTATCGTGACTGCCTTTTCACCTGGACAGGCAGGTCTTCTGGACCTGAGTGTCTAGCAATCGCTTGAGAAGGAAATGAATGAGTTGATCAGCAACAAGTCCAGCTTTTACGATTTCGGCAGAGGTTTCCTGCTGGTTCAGGTGTGGTGAGGCCCGGAAACCTCAGTGCCCGCAGACTTTTCCTTTTGTGGGGAGCCCGCCCAAACTCCATCCTTTGCCCGCGGCCACGCCCCACGGTGGGAAGGAGGGACTGAAATGCATTTCCTTGAGGCCGGCACAACTTGCCCTACGCAAAGCGAGGTGTTTTTTTTTTTTTCCTCCCCTTCCCTGGCTGAGCCAGTTTCATTGGAAATCCAGAGTGACCGGAGAAGAAACCGGAGGAGGGACAAGGTAGTGGAAACGGTTTGGGGGTATGAAGGGTGAGAGGAGGATGGTAGTGATGCAGTCAGGGGTGGACTTCGCTGTTTGGGGAAGAAAAAGAGGGAGGCGGCCGAAAGGGGGATGGCTGTGGGTGGCTGTTTGTATTTTAAGTGAACAAACAGCAATCACCAGGTGAATAAATCTGTATTTCTTCGGAACAGGCATCTCGCGAGTTTTAGCTTCTGTCATTTTTTTAAGACAGAATGTTGGCAATTTTCAGCAATCTGGGCAAGAAGAGAGGCAGCCAGAAAGCGAAGGGATGAGGGGTCTCTCTACATTCCGGGAGAGGAGGCCATCGCGAGAGGGGAGATAGAAAGAAAAAGTCAAGTACAGGAATTGTCACAGGACAGTAAGGTCGTTCAGCCCGCCTTTGGGTTCAGCTCAGCTCCTCATCTGCTGCTAAGCATAATTAAGAATGGTAATTATCTCTTGGAGTTGTTGTGATATTTAAATGAGATAATATCTGTAATCACGCTTAAAAACTGTATAGTGTGATATACTATTCTTTGTTTACCGGAATTTCGGTTTTCTTCTTGTTTTCTCTTTTTCTTTGTATTGAAGTGTAGTTGATTTAAAATACTATATTAGTATCAGATGTGCAGCATAGTGATTGATTCTTTATAGTATTATTATAGGTTTCATTCACTCCATTAAAAGTTATTACAAAATAATGGCTATAATTCCCTGTGCCGTACAATATGCTTATCTATTTTATACTGAGTAGTTTGTGTCTCTTAATCCTCTACTCCTGTCTTGCCCTTTCTCCCTTCTCTTTCCCCACTGGTAACTACTAGTTTGTTTTCATATCTGTGGGTCTGTTTTGTTTTGCTATATACCTTCATTCGTTTTATTTTTTATATTCCACAAGTAAGTGTGAATACAGTATTTGTCTGACATTTCACTATGCATAATATTCTCTGGGTTCATCTATGTTGCTGCAAATGGCAGAATTTCATTCTTTTTTATGGCTGAGTACAATTACTCAGCTATGTGTGTATATATATATATTTATGCCATGTCTTTTTTTATCCACTTATCTGTTGATTGCCACTTGGGTTGCTTCTATTGCAATATACTTTGTATATCGTACATCATGTTGCCTTGAACACGGGCTACATGAATATTTTCAAATTAGTGGTTTTGTGTTTCCAGAGAGACCCCCAGGAGTGGAATTGCTGGGTAATATGGTGGTTCTAGGGCTTGCCAGGTCACTCAGTGGTAAAGAATCCACCTGCAAATGGAGAAGCGGGGTGGATCCCTGGATTGGGAAGATCCCCGGGAGAAAGAAATGGAAATCCACTTCAGTATTCTTGCCTGGGAAATCCCATGGACAGAGGAGCCTGGCGGGCTGCAGTCCATGGGGTCACAAAAAAGTCAGACAGGACTCAGTGACTAAACAGCAAGAGGGTCGTTCTATGTTTAGGTTTTTGAGGAACATCCATATTGTTTCCATAGCAGTTACACCAATTTTTGATTCCAAGAGTGTACAAGAGTTCCCTTTTTTCTGCATCCTTTCCAACATTTGTTATTTACAGCCATTCTGACAGGTGTGAGGTGACAGTGATTTTGATTTGCATTTTCCTGTTGATTAGTGTTGTTGGGCATCTTTTCATGTGCCTCTTAGCAATCTGTATGTCTTTGGGAAAATGTCTATTTAGGTCTTCTGACCATTTTTTGATTGGGTTATTTTTAATATTGAATTGTATGAACTATTGGTATATTTTGGATATTAAGCCTTTGTTAGTTATATCATTTTTAGACATTTTCTTCCATTCCATACATTGTCTTTTTGTTTTTTGGTGCTTCCTTTGCTGTGCAAAAGCCTCTAAGTTCAATTAGATTCCATTTGGGTTTTTTGCTTTTATTTCTTTTTTTCTTTTTTTGCTTTTTATTTCTTTTGTCTTAGGAGAATGATCCAAGAGAATATCGTTATAATTTGTGTCAAAGACTGCTCTACCTATGTTCTCTTTTAGAAATTTTATGATTTCAGGTCTTGCATTTTGGTCTTTAAACCATTTTGAATTTATTCTTGTGTAAGGAAATGTTCTGATCTCACTGCTTTATGTTGCTATTGTTATTCAGTCACTTTATGTTGTTGCTGTTATTCAGTGTCTGATTCTTTGTGACCCCCATGGACTGCAGCGGGCCAGGCCTCCTTGTCCCTCACTATCTCCCAAAGTTTGCCCAAGTTCATGTCCACTGAGTCAATGATACCATACTATTTTGATTACTATAGATTTGTTGTCTGAAGTCAGGGAGAGTGATTCCTCCAGGTCTGTTCTTCTTTCTCAAGATTGGTTATTTGGGTTCGTGTTTCTATAACAATTTCTTAACTATTTGTTCTACTTCCATGAAAAATGGTTTGATGGCATCACTGATGAATGGACATGAACCTGGGCAAACTCCAGGAGATGGTGAGGGACGAGGAGGCCTGGTGTGCTGCAGTCCATGGGGTCACAAAGAGTTGGACATGACTTGGTGAACAACAACTGTAAAAAATGCCATTGATATTTTGGCAGAGATTGCACTGAATCTGTAAATTGCCTTGGTTAGTATGGTAATTTTAACAATATAGATTCTTCCAATTCAGGAACACGATATAGCTTTTCATCTGTTTGTGTTATCTTCAGTTTCCTTCATCAGCATCTTATAGCTTTTGGAGTATATTTCTTTTGTCTCCTTAGACAGGTTTATTCCTAGGTGTTTTATTCTTTTTGAAATGATTATAAATGAGTTTTGATCCCCTTCCCTCTCTCTCCTCCCTCTGGAAGCCCTTTAATGCAAATATTGGTGCACTTAATCTTATCCAAGAGATCTCTTAGGTTGATTTCATTTTTTAAAATTTGCTTCTCGTTTTTCTTTTATGATCAAGTGATTTCCATTACCTTATCTTACAGATCACTTATGCATTCTTCTGCATCACTTAATCTGCTATTTATTCTTTCTACTGTGCTTTTTTTCGTTATTGAATTCTCCGTTTTATAGAGTTTTTAAAAATATTTTCTAGTTAAAATTCTCACTGTGTTCATTTATTCTCTTCCCTAATTTAGTTAACATTCTTATTACTAAGGCTTTGAATTCTTTCTCTGGTAATTGTTTATTTCTGTTTTATTATATTTTTTCAGGATATTTTTCTTGCTGTTTCAGTTGAGAGTAGTTCCTCTGCCTTTTTTTTTTTTTTGGTTTAACTTTCTCTGACCTAAATTCGGGTGAAATAGTTACCTCTTGCAGTCTTAAAGGGGTGTTCTTGTGCGGGAGCATCTCTGTGTAGACTGTGTGTGCCCTGTGCCTTTGGTGGGAGAGCTGGATTTAATGTGGATGTAATCACATCTTTCCTCGGGGTGTGCTGGAAGCTGCCATCTTGATAGGAGGTCAGGCTGGACATGTAGGGGCAAGAGCTCAAGCTGGTGTGAGCGGGGACTTCCCCTCTTCCCACTCTTCCCAGTGGCCATGACTGTTCTGTTGTGGATAAGGGCTAATTCCAAGTTGCTGAAGCAGAATTCCTGAGGGCTGGGCCAAGCTGGCTTGGTTTCCTTGCTTTTATTTTTTAAAGGTTATTTATGTATGTGTTTTGGCTGTGCTGTCTCTGTTGCCTCTGGCTTTCCTCTGCTTGCAGCGAGCAGGGCTAGTCTTCGTTGTGGTGCCTGGGCTTCTCATTGCGGTGCTTCTCCCATTGCAGAGCAGGGGCTCTAGGGAGCGTGGGCTTCAGCAGTTGCGGCACGTGAGCTCAGTCGTTGGGGCTCCTGGCTTCTAATCACAGGCTCTGTAGAGGAGGCACACGGGCTTAATTGCTCCACATGTGGGATCTTCCTGGACCGGGGGTGGAACCCGTGTCTCCCGCATTGGTAGGTGGATTCTTTACCGCTGAGCCACTAGGGAAGCCCCTCTGTTTCCTCTAAGTGTGTGGGTTTTCCTCTCTCTTTTTTCTGGGACCCTTGTTCTACAGGGAGTAGTGTGGAGGCAAGGGGGTCCACGGGGTCTGTGCGCTCATTCCAGTCCCAGACAGAGATCCGCATTGTCTCTGATGAAGGGGGTCCACGGGGTCTGTGCGCTCATTCCAGTCCCAGACAGAGATCCGCACTGTCTCTGATGTGCTGCCTGAGCCCATGCCTGCAGTCGCTTCCCTTACTCTGCTCAGATGTAGCTTTGGGTTCAAGTCCCTTTGTCCCTCGTGGCTGATCACTGTCCATCCCTGCTGTGGAGCATCACCTCAGGGCAGGCAGGGCTCACAGGGACCTGAGGTATTTCCTGGGGAGTGAGCTGGGGTGGGGGCTTCCCTGGTGGCTCAGTGGTAAAGAATCCGTCTGCAATGCAGGAGCCTCAGGCTCGATCCCTAAGTTGGAAAGAGCCCCTGGAGGAGGGCATAGCAACCCGCTCCAGTGTTCTTGCCTGGAGAATCCCATGGACAGAGGAGCCTGGCGGGCTCAGTCCCTGGGGTCACGAAGCGTCGGACATGCCTGAAATGAGTTGGCGGGCAGGCAGGAGCTGGGGTGGGCTGGCTGCCTCAAAGACCTGGGCTGCTTCCGAGGCACTGTTGAATAAGCTCTGACAATGGCTCCTGCTGCCTCACCCAGGCTCTGCCCCACCCAGGTCACCTCTGCGTTTCCCACAGCTGAGCTTTCTTCCTGGTCAGGGCCACCCAGATCCAGTGTCACGCTATGGTCCAGGGTAAATGGGGGCTGGCTCGTCCTCCCCGCGTCAGCAGGGGCGTGCGCCCAGGCCGTCTCGGGAAAACTGGGGCCACTGCACCCCACTCGACCTGTGGGGGCAGGCCAGCGCGTGTGCGCTCCTCACGAGTAAGTCCAGCTTCCCCCCAGCCCTCCTGTTAGTCCTGGTGGTCTTCCCACCTGCCAAAGGGATCCATCTCCCCCACAGAGGACCCCAGGACTGGGGTGCCCAATATGTGGCTTGAACTGCCAACTCCCCAGCATGGCTCTCCACCCGTGTGATCTTCCTTTTCCTCCCAAGTCCTAACCTGATCACTTTTCTTCTCTTCTTACTGGATTAAGTGTGCATCTTTCTTACAGCTTTGGTTGTGCAGTAACTTGGTTTCTGTCGGTCTCTAGTTTTCAGTGAGAATTGTTCCATATGTAGATGAATTTTAGACGTGTTCATAGGGGGAGGTGCTCTCCACCTCCTCCTATTCCACCATCTTGATGCCATCTTTGTCTTTTCTTTTTTTTTTTAAGATTTTTTAAAATCTGGACCATATGTTTAAGTCTTTATTGAATTTGTTATAATATTGCTTCTGCTCTATGTTTTGACTTTTTGGCCTCGAGGCATGTGGGAGCTTAGTTCCCTGACCAGGGATTGAACACACACCCAGTGCATTGGAAGGTGGATTCTTAACCACTGGACCACCAGGGAAGTTCCTCTTTTTCTTAATTTGTTGGTCCTTTTCATCAGTCTCTCAACCTCATTCCCATTTTGTCTCCTTTCTTACCCTTTTATTTCTGTGATTGTGGGTTCCTGTTATGAATCCTCTCCTCATCTGAGCTGTTCACACATTTGAGACCAAGCTTTCTTCCCCCTAGTTACTGACAGCTATTGGTAGTTGTGGTGGTAAGGGCATTAAGCTACTGTAATGTGTAACACACCCACACTGAAATTCACCTGGGAAAAGCCCTGTTTCCAAGTGTTAGGGATACAGCTAGGAGGAAAATAGCCAAAGCCCCCAAATTCTTGTTCTCATGAAGACTTTCATGCTTCTCTCCTCGCTCCCCACCAGGCTACTGCTCTGTCCGCTTCTAGGCTGTGCTCATAAACGGGCATGGGCTTCTCTGGTGGCTCCGTGGTAAAGAATCTGCCTGCAATGCAGGAGCCACAGGAGATGTGGGTCTGATCCCTGGGTCAGGAGGGCATGGCAGCCCACTCCAGTATTCTTGCCTGGAGAATCCCCGTGGACAGAAGAGCCTGGCAGGCTACAGTCCATAGGGTCGAAAAGAGTCATACACGACTGAAGCGACTTAGCATACATGCACACACGCGGTAAAAGGGCATAAAGAAGCTGAGTATGCCATCAAGGAAATTGCTATCTGGTTGGAAAGAAACTGATGACTGTAGCCAAACTGATTAAGTACTGAATAAGTAGGTGGGGCATTCAGTCTTTATCTGAATGCCTATCATCTGCAGAAAATAAAAGCAGAAGGGAATAAGTGTACACAAAGGAAAAGGAGATATTACACAAATACCTGTGTAGCATGGAAAGAGTCTGGTGTAGGATGGAAGGAGTCCAAGGACCTGAAATCTGTTTTAAGCCCTGGCACTCTTTTTGTTAGCCAAGAACAAGGTACTTACGTCAGTGTGCTTTATTGTTTTATTGTTATTATTATCTTTCTGTTTTAGAAAATGAAGAGTTGAGATAGACTGGCAAATCTTGGGAGATTCTTTGATTGAAAAAATGAGTCTTTTATTTTTGAATTTCTTGTAAGTTCTCTGAGTTTCCTAACCAGAATGATCATGAGGAGAATAGGTTAGAATTTAGCTGCAGAGACTGCCAGCTCTGGATAAGGAGAAGGAAGTGGGGATGAAGTGAAGGGGTTCCTATCCATGCCTTGACTTCAGCTCAATTTCCTAAAGTTACTCTTACACTCCTAAGCTCAGGGGGTCTTCTCCACAACTTTCCCCTGCCTACAACTCCAGGTGAACTGAGCAATGTATACTCCAGCTATACCATGCTGTGAAAGTCACTTCTAAAAAGTGAGATTCCAGGGACAAGGGTTTCCCTGATGCTCATGGTTTATTTAACCCTCATCAGTCTAAGTTCTATCTCAGATTTTAAGTGTTGGGTTTGCCCCTTCCACACCTGCTGCTGCTGCTAAGTTGCTTCAGTCGTGTCTGACTCTGTGCGAACCCATAGACGGCAGCCCACCAGGCTCCCCAGTCCCTGGAATTCTCCAGTCAAGAACACTGGAGTGGGTTGCCATTTCCTTCTCCAATGCGTGAAAGTGAAGTTTCTCAGTGGCGTATACCCTTAGCAACCCCATGGGCTGCAGCCTACCAGGTTCCTCCGTCCATGGGATTTTCCAGGCAAGCGTATTGGAGTGGGTTGCCATTGCCTTCTCGGCCGCCACACCTAATCTGCACTTAATTTGTTTTCTAATTTATAATAATAACCCTTTTTGGCATTGAGGTAGCCAGTTGCCAACACAGCTAATTCTTTTTGTTTTTGATTAAAGTATAATTGACCTACAACACTATGTTAGGACAAAACAGTAATTTGATAATTCTATGCATTTCAAAAGGATCAATACAATAACTCTAGTTATCATACAAAGTTATTACTATATAGTAATATAGTATTGTACTATAGTATATTATATAATACTATCAGTTCAGTTCAGTTCAGTTCAGTCGCTCAGTCGTGTCCGACTCTTTGCGACCCCATGAATCACAGCACGCCAGGCCTCCCCGTCCATCACCATCTCTCGGAGTTCACTCAGACTCACATCCATTGAGTGGGTGATGCCATCCAGCCATCTCATCCTCGGTCGTCCCCTTCTCCTCCTGCCCCCAATCCCTCCCAGCATCAGAGTCTTTTCCAATGAGTCAACTCTTCGCATGAGGTGGCCAAAGTAAATGTCTGGCTCTAGATTAGTGATCACATCATCATGATTATCTGGGTCGTGAAGATCTTTTTTGTACAGTTCTTCTGTGTATTCTTGCCACCTCTTCTTAATATAATACTATAGTATATTATATATACTATATATAGTATACATACATACTATATATAGTATAATATATAGTATATTATAGTAATAAAGTATTATATAGTTGTTACTATATAATGATATAGTATTATTGACTATATTCCCCATGTTATATATTTCATCCACATGACTCATTTATTTTATAACTGGAAATCTCACCTATTTCACCCATCACCTCACCCTCTTTGCCTGTTTTTGTCTGTATCTGTGAGTCTGTTTCTGTTTTGCTAGGTTTAGTCACTTGCTTTCTTTTTCAGATTTCACATATAAGTGAAATCATATGGTATTTGTCTTTCTCTGTATGATTTATTTCACTTACCATGATGCCTTCTATATCCATTAATGTTGTCATAAATGGTAAGATTTCATTCTTTTCATGACAGAGTAATATTCCATTCTCTATATCTGTCTGTGTATCTATCTTACATATTCTTTATCCATCTACCTATTTAGGCCTTCTCTTATAGCTCAGTTGGTAAAGAATCTGCCTGCAATGCAGGAGACCCCAGTTTGATTCCTGGATTGGGAAGATCCACTGGAGAAGGGATAGGCTACCCACTCAAGTATTCTTGGGCTTTTCTTGTAGCTCAGCTGGTAAAGAATCCACCTGCAATGTGGGAGACCTGGGTTCAATCCCTGGGTTGGGAAGATCCCCTGGAGAAACGAAAAGTTACCCACTCCAGTATTCTGACCTGGAAAAATCCATGAGCTGTATAGTCCATGGGGTCACAAAGGGTCAGACACAACTGAAAGACTTTCATATTCACTTCCGTACACTATTTATGGACACTTAGGCTATTTCCATACCTTGGCTATTATGAACAATGTTGTAATTAATATGGGATGTGTATATCTTTTTGAATTAGTATTTTTTTCTTCAGAAAAATACCCTGAAGGGGAATTGCTGGATCATATGGTAATTCTATTTTTATTTTTTGAGGAAACTCCATGCTATTCTCCATAGTATTTGTACCAGTTTACATTCACATCAACCATGTAAAAGGGTTTCCTTTTTTTGCACACTCCCTCCTTATTGATTCTCTGCCTAGATGATCTGTCCATTGATGTAAGCAGGGTGTTAAAGTTCTCCTATTATTGTTGATGATGATTACCCTAAACTGTTGGATGTATGTTGCTATCTCCATTTAGTTTTGTTCTTCTTCTGTTTCTTTATTTGGAGTGTATATTCCTCTGTAACCTCATTTTGTCTAATTCTCTGTATTTATTTGTATAAACTAACATAGCATTTGTGTGCTAATCGCTTAGTCATGTCCAACTCTTTTCGATCCCATGGACTGTAGCCAGCCAGGCTCCTCTGTCCATGGAATTCTCCAGGCAAGAATATTGCAGTGGGTAGCCCTTCTCTTCTCCAGGGGATCTTCGCAACCCAGGAACTGAACCTGGGTCTTCTGCATTGCAGGCTGATTCTTTACCAGCTGAGCCACCAGGGAAGCCGTGAAAGTGAAATAAAAGTCGCTCAGTCGTGTCCTACTCTTTGTGACCCCATGGACTATAGCGTCCATGGAATTCTCTAGGCCAGAATATGGAGTGGGTAGCCTTTCCCTTCTCCAGGGGATCTTCCCAACCCAGGGACTGAACCCAGGTCTCCCGCATTACAGGCAGATTCTTTACCAGCTGAGACACCAGGGAAGCCCAAGAATACTGGAGTATTCTATCCCTACTCCAGCCGATCTTCCTGACCCAGAAATCAAACCGGGGTCTCCTGCCTTGCAGGCCGATTCTTTATCAGCTGAGCTACCAGGGAATCCCTACTGACCTTCAAAGCCAGATATTCTGGGTACTCATCTTTCCAGTGGTTCAGGAACCCTACGCTTGGGAGCCTAGTGTGGGACTCGGAACCCCACTACTTGGCAAGAACTTCTGTAATAGTTACTATCCTCCAGTTTGTGGGGTTCCCTGCTGCAGGCGTGGGTCTTGACTTCTCCTACTCATCGTCCTTCTTATAGGTTTAGTTGTCAAAAACCTTTCCTGCTCTTCCTCAGGTTATTTTTATCTATAGTTGTTCTGTAAATAGTTGTAATTTTGGTGTCCCAGTGATAGGAAGTGAGTTCAGGTTCTTTAACTCTGCCCTCCGGGCCTCACCACCTCAATAAAACCAGTTCCTGGTTTGTTTGGTGTTTTTTTGGCTACACCATGCAACATGTGTGGAGAAGGAAATGGCAACCCACTCCAGTACTCTTGCCTAGAAAATCCCACGGATGGAGGAGCCTGGTGCAGGCTACTGTCCATGGGGTCACAAAGAGTCGGATCTTCGGTCCCCAGCCAGGGATCAAACCTTTCCTCACGTACACTGTATGTGTGGGATCTTAGCCACAAAATTGCTACGGAAATCCCTCAATAAAGCCAATTCTTAGCAACTGAGTGATCATAGCAACTTGAAGACAGTGATTGAATTTTTTTATGCCTACAGTTTTTTACTTTTATGGACTAAATTACTGGTAAGAATGATAAATGAGAAGAAATCCTGCTTTAATTTTTTTTCTTATACAGCTGTTAACATCTTACACCTTCAGTCATAGTAAACTACCCTATTTTTACACACATAACAGTGTGTATACACATAACATGTATTTTGTCAGTTAACAAAATACGTAGAAATACAGTGCTGTTTTCAGAACATTGATCTAAATTAAAATTACTGTATGTAATTCTGGGTTATATTAGAATTCTACTAAGAAATTGTAGGGGATGCTAAAGTTTAAGGGAAAAAGGTGCTTCAAAGGTCCATTGTTATTGTTTAGTTGCTCATTTCAGAGAAGGCAATGGCACCCCACTCCAGTACTCCTGTCTCTTATACACATCTAGATGTGTATAAGAGACAGGAAATGCATTTCCTTGAGGCCGGCACAACTTGCCCTACGCAAAGCGAGGTGTTTTTTTTTTTACTAAAGTTTAAGGGAAAAAGGTGCTTCAAAGGTCCATTGTTATTGTTTAGTTGCTCATTTCAGAGAAGGCAATGGCACCCCACTCCAGTACTCTTGCCTGGAAAATCCCATGGACAGAGGAGCCTGGTAGGCTGCAGTCCATGGGGTCGCTAAGAGTCGGATACAACTGAGCGTCTTCACTTTCACTTTTCACTTTCATGCACTGGAGAAGGAAATGGCAACCCACTCCAGTGTTCTTGCCTGGAGAGTCCCAGGGACGGGGGAGCTGGTGGGCTGCCATCTATGGGGTCGCACAGAGTCAGACATGACTGAAGCGGCTTAGCCGCAGTTGCTCATTCATATCCAACTCTGAGATCCCATGGACTATAGCCCGCCAAGCTCCTCTGTCCGTGGGATCTGGTATGAATACTGGAGCAAATTGCCATTTCCTCCTCCAGGGAATCTTCCTGACCCAGGGATCGAATCCGTGTCTCCTGCTTGGTAGGTGGATTCTTTACACTGTGGCCATAGAAAAATCTCAATAATACATATATAATGCTCATATTTGAAGTCTGTTAGCTTCCTGGAGAAAACCTCAAAATTATTAGGTTTCACCAGAGCATCAGTTTTGAATGATTTAACCAAATGTACTGTCTTGTTAGGTACACATGGGCTGTTGCATTGAACAACTCTAGGAGACACCATAGATGTTATATTCATATTATGCTGTCACTTGAATGATGAAAAATATTTGCCAAAGATGATAATTTGGAGTTTAGAGAAGATAACCCTAAGCAATTTCTCTTTTTTTTTTTCTGATAGTAATCAGTTTTCAAGACCCATTGTAGACCAAACTACCCCGAATTTGTGTCCTTAGGATCAGCTTCTCCAAAGTCGCTATTAAGTTGGATGGGGTCGGCTTAGCCCAGACAGAGCAAGTGTCCACTGCCCCTTGAGTAAGTGCTGTGTGACGTCCCACCCGCCAGAGCCCAAAGTCAGTGCTGCCTCAGACTAGTTAAAGGCTACAGCAGCGGGAGAGGGCTTGTTTATGTGAGTAGAAGTGACAGGCTAGGCTTGTGGTTCAAGGAAGGGGGCGGGGAGCTAAGGGAATGCTGAAAATCTGTCTTGACCGCCTTGCTTTCCATCAGATTTATAAGCAAACACCACAGACCAACCAGTCTGGTTTGAAGCTGCTCTGCTACCTCCGCGGTCTTTCCCCATGGGTCCCAATCCCTGACCCCTTTACTGTTCTTTGGGGCTAACCTCTGAGTATGAATCAAAATGAGTTTTGGTGGAGGAATAAATAAGCAGAATATTCACTGGAACATTCTTAAAGCCCTGCAGTGCCAGCAATGAAAATACAACTGCAATGTAAAGTCTCTTCAACCTCAGAAATGTATGCAGTAGATTTTCTGAGGTTAATTCAGACACGTATACAACCCAAAGGCTTGACAGGCAGAAGAAACTATGAAACTGTAGGCACATGATGAATTCTAACAACTATGATCATCTTCCTTATCCTCATCCATACAAAACTGGATAAAAAAAGAACCAATACCCAATCAGCCTTTTGAAGGGTGGAAAATTATCATGAAAGAGGACCAGATGGACGTTCAAGGCACACAAGGCTAGTCTTAGCTCAAGCGCTAGTTAGTTGTTGGGAAAAACCTGAACCCTGCACCTATTTCCTCACCAGCTAGTTCAGTTCAGTTCAGTTCATATCAGTCGCTCAATCGTGTCTGACTCTTTGCGACCCCATGAATCACAGCACGCCAGGCCTCCCTGTCCATCACCAACTCCCGGAGTTCACTCAGACTCACGTCCATCGAGTCCGTGATGCCATCCAGCCAACTCATCCTTGGTCGTCCCCTTCTCCTCCTGCTCCCAATCCCTCCCAGCATCAGAGTCTTTTCCAATGAGTCAACTCTTCGCATGAGGTGGCCAAAGTACTGGAGTTTCAGCTTTAGCATCATTCCTTCCAAAGAAATCCCAGGGTTGATCTCCTTCAGAATGGACATATTGGTCCAATGGCTATAATTCATGGAGTACAAGGAGTAGTCCAAGAAGTAGAATCTTGAGGAGAACCGACATGCAAGGTCATGCCAGTCACCCTTGAGGGAACTGTCTGCTGAGGCTATTTAGAATCCTTATGGAAGGCAACATGACGCAACCAGTGAAGCCAGAGTTGTGGGGCATCTAGAGAAATGTCCTGATTAGAAGAGGAAGCTAGAGGATGTGTTCTTTACAGGAAGAAGATAGCCTATAAACCCACTAAAGTTTCCAAAGAAAACACCCAGGATAAAATGGAAAAATTACCCATTGTTCAGTTTTCTCTACATAGCTGGATGTTTGGCATCATATATAGGAAATAAACAGATAGATGATGGTTTCAGTTTTCATCTTGATGTGAACTGTCCTGCAGACAGGACTAAAATATTTTAACCAGTAATTTAATTCTTGGCATTAAAGGAAGTCTAACAAAATTATTTGTGTCCTTCAATCATATGCTAGAATTATAAGGTTTTGTCAGATCCCCCCTTCTTCCTGATGGATAGTAGGAAGAAACAATCAAGCTAGTTCATGGGGACCTTATATGCTTCTACTGGACAGCTGTAGGAATAACTTTTAAAAATTAACCCATAAGCCTATATTTTTTAAAATAGGACACATTATGGATGCATTTGAATGAAAAGTGAAAGCAAATACTATTAAGCAAAGTCTATACAAAGCCACAAATCTCAAGAGTGCACACTTTCAGAAAAAAAAAATCCTGAGTTGGGATATTCAGGGTCGGATCTATACAGATGAACTTTCTAAATGTTCCTTCAGCCTTGGGGACAATCACAGAGAGAGAAAAAACAGAATTCTTATGGAGTATCCTGGCTTCTAAACACTCCCCTGCTCCTGATCCATAATGCAGGGAGATGAATCACCTGGGAAAATAACAGTACACAATGTATTTTGTCAAGAACACACCGTGGTCTGTCTCTTGCTCTTGTCATGTCTTGTCCTACCATGTTTTAATTCATCACTTAGGAAGGGAGTTCAGAAAGACAGAGCAACCCACAGAAACTCTTTGTTCATATCATTTGCTCAGGATTTTGTCTGGGTATGTACACACACAAATACACACACACACACTCACAAGTGCTTTGAAACACAAAGGAAATAACAGGTCTACTGCTGCTATTTATTTCTATTAAGGATACAATCAAAATTTATTGAAGCATTTCAGAATTTTTCCAATTAAGATTTCATATACTTCTCTCTGCAATGTATTTGTATCTTTTCTGAACTCTCAAGAGTATTTTTAAATGAAGGTTATCATGATTATAGTGTGAAATAGCAACTTTCTTCTATGTCAGCCTTATTTATCCTACTCAGAGCCATTTCTAGGCTATAGTCCAAAACAGCCTCTAACCACTGAAGCTGTTCAATGAAGTGTATCAGAAAGCAATCCTTGAAACAGCTCTCAAAATATGTGCTCTTCCTTCATTTGAACATAGTTGCATGCCAGTCATCAGCAAAGTAATTAAAATCCTGCCAGGATCAAAGAACGTGCATTGCTACAGCTTTTGACAATCTATAAAATCATTTCCCCATCTCCTTTTGTTAAGGTCCTGGCAACCTACACTCCAGCAATATCCAAGAATCTACTTATGCTCTTTATAGTTCTTAATTTGTTTCCCAATAGATGTCAACAATTTTTTTTTTTTTTTGCTATAAAGTGCATGCTGTGTTTCCAGTTTTCGCCATTTCTCAGTATTCCCTCATCATTTTGTAAAGCACCTGTCTTAACAACTTTACTATTCTACCTTTCATCTTGGATGTACATATATTTGATGTTAATGTTTTCATTGAGGTTACACTGCTTGAGGACTTGTCATGTACTCCTATTTATTGTGTACATCAATTATCTTTATGTATTCTCCCTCTGGTAATAATATAACCCTTTGCAGATTTTTCTGGTGCAATCTATTGAGTCCAGATACACTTTAATAGGAGGTTTCTTGACTTAATCAGAGAATACAGAGCTGAGGGAGATACACAGTCCCTTTCTGGATTATTCTGCCTTCTCATCAATAATTGAAAAGACTAGCTAAGTAAGTTTCCATATTCTCTCCAAATGCTTTTTCTCCCCCTCTGAATGCAATTTACATGTAATTCATACCATTTTACTCAAGATTTTTGAAGTTTTGGGGGGCTCTGAGCCCAGCTGTGTGACAGAGTATCAGGAAGCAAAGGAAACAACTTCCCTGAGTCCAAATCTAGCTGTGAGTGCAAAGAGACACATAGAATTGCTTCAGATAAAATAAGTAATTCAAACAAAAACATGTCTGCTGAAAAACATAGGTAACTGAAGCAAACTTACGTTTGTTTTAAATTATGTGAATAATTGCTTACATTTAGCTCTTTGTCTACAATTAAATCAGAGAAGGCAATGGCACCCCACTCCAGTACTCTTGCCTGGAAAATCCCGTGGATGAAGGAGCCTGGCGGGCTGCAGTCAACGGGGTCACAAAGAGTCGGACACGACTGAGCGACTTCACTTTCACTTTTCACTTTTATGCATTAGGAGAAGGAAATGGCAACCCACTCCAGTGTTCTTGCCTGGAGAATCCCAGGGATGGGGAAGCCTGGTGGGCTGCCATCTATGGGGTTGCACAGAGTCAGAAACGACCGAAGTGACTTAGCAGCAGCTATAGTTAAATTCTGTATCATTAGCAATGTTCCTGGAGAAGGCAATGGCACCCCACTCCAGTACTCTTGCCTAGAAAATCCCATGGACAGAGGAGCCTGGTGGGCTGCATTCCCTGGGGTCACTAAGAGGTGGACACAACTGAGCAAATTCACTTTCACTTTTCACTATCATGCATTGGAGAAGGAAATGGCAACCCACTCCAGTGTTCTCGCCTGGACAACCCCAAGGACGGGGGAGCCTGGTAGGTCTATGGGGTCGCACAGAGTCGGACACGACTGAAGTGACTTAGCAGCAGCAGCAGCAGCAATGGTCCATTCTCACAATTTCCAGGGCCTGGTAAAACCTATTTGAAAGTTTTTGCCACCTAGGATTTAGGCTAACCCCACAACGCCAGCATTACTTTAGATTTCTAACTTTTTTCTAATCATTGCCTCTCAATGTTCAGTTCAGTTCAATTCAGTCACTCAGTCGTGTATGACTCTTTACAACCCCATGAATCGCAGTATGCCAGGCCTTCCTGTCCATCACCAACTCCTAGAGTTTACTCAAACTCATGTCCATTGAGTCGGTGATGTGATCCAACCAACTCATTCTCTGCCATCCCCTTCTCCTCTTGCCCTCTATCTTTCCCAGCATCAGGGTCTTTTCAAATGAGTCAGCTCTTCGCATCAGGTGGCCAAAGTACTGGAGTTTCAGCTTCACCATCAATCCTACCAATGAACTTCCAGGACTGATCTCCTTTAGGATAGACTGGTTGAATCTCCTTTCAGTCTAAGGAACTCTCAAGAGTCTTTTCCAACACCACAGTTCAAAAGCATCAATTCTTTGGCGCTCAGCTTTCTTTATAGTCCAACTCTCACATCCATACATGACTACTGGAAAAACCATAGCCTTGACTAGACAGATCTCTGCTGGCAAAGTAATGTCTCTGCTTTTCAATATGCTATCTAGGTTGGTCATAACTTTTCTTCCAAGGATTAAGCGTCTTTTAATTTCATGGCTGTAATCTCTATCTGCAGTGATTTTGGAGCCCAGAAAATTAAAGTCAGCCACTGCTTCCACTGTTTCCCCATCTATTTCCCATGAAGTGATGGGACCAGATGCCATGATCTTCACTTTCTGAATGTGGAGCTTTAAGCCACCTTTTTCACTCTCCTCTTTCACTTTCATAAAGAGGCTCTTTAGCTCTTCTTCACCTTCTGCCATAAGGGTGGTGTCATCTGCATATCTGAGGTTATTGATATTTCTCCCGGCAATCTTGATTCTGGCTTGTGCTTCTTCCAGCCTAGCCCTTCTCATGATGTACTCTGCATATAAGTTAAATAAGCAGGGCAACAGTATACAGCTTTGATGCACTCCTTTTCCTATTTGGAACCAGTCTGTTGTTCCATGTCTAGTTCTAACTGTTGCTTCCTGACCTGCATACAGATTTCTCAAGAGGCAGGTCAGGTGTTCTGGTATTCCCATCTCTTTCAGAATTTTCCAGTTTATTGTGATCCACACAGTCAAAAGCTTTGGCATAGTCAATAAAACAGAAATGTCTGACAGAATGTGGTCCACTGGAGAAGGGAATGGCAAACCACTTCAGTATTCTTATCTTGAGAACCTCATGAACAGTATGAAATGGCAAAAAGATAGGACAATGAAAGATGAACTCTCAACTTTGCTACCAGTCTATTGACCTGAAATATAATCTTGCTCATTTATAGAGTTAAATATGACACTGAAAAACATGCTTAATCCTTCAACTCTTTCATTAGATGAGTCACAATACCATCTATAAAGCTTTAAGAAAAAATGAACTTTAATATTTAAAGAGGGGTTTCCCAGATGGCTCTAGAGGTAAAGAACCCACCTGCCAATGCAGGATACATAAGAGGTGCAGGTTCAATCCCTGGGTTGGAAAGATCCCCTGGAGGAGGGCACAGCAACCCACTCCAGTATTTTTCCAGTATTGTTGCCTGGAGAATCCCAAGGACAGGGGAACCTGGTGGGTTACACTTCATAGGACATGACTGAAGTGACTCAGCATGCATGCAAGACTTAAAAAAAATTTTTTTGAAGATGAAATAGCTTTTACTTTCAAATTAATTTTAGTTCTGCAAATCTGTTACACTATGTTTTCTGGCATGATAACGTTTAGTTTTGTGTATATAGATAAAACTCTACCTTCTTAAGTCTTCTTCCTCCTCATTTACCCTCCTGATTATCATATTGTTACTCTGCTTTTCCCTTGAAATTACAAAAAAGAAGAAAATTTGTGAACTAGCAGTTTGAAACTGTGGTAGCACAGTCCCATTTAGAGGCATGAACATGTATGCTTGTATGTGAGGGGTGGGGTGGAGGGATCGCAACTTTTTGGTTATTAAACTAACTGCGAAGACAGGCATTTACTGGACAAGATTGACATATTAAAAAACCGTTATCTCTAATTATTAAGGCAATTTTGTTTTAAATGTAAAAACACATGGTTTTGAAAAAATATAAAAAAACTAAAAGTTGAAATATGGGAAATTCAGGTCTTATATTCAAACACCTCACTTTTCTCTACAAACATAATCTCACTCTTTGAAGTGCCAAACCCTGATATTTTATTTTCCTCTACTTGCCTCTCAAATATTTTCTTCTCAGAAGGTCAATTCTTTAAAAATTATATTTCTCCAGAGAAGTTTCTTTGTCAAATCCATCCTGAACTTGTGACACCAGAAGTTTTCCACAGCTGCTGTCATTTTTTTCGAGGCAAAAAGTAGTTACGTGCTGTGTCACCAATGACCCTTTCACGTTCACTGATTTCTCTGAAAACATCAAACTGCCTCAATAAACAAGCACCATAGCTGACAGTACTTACATTACCTTTAGAAAAACTTTCAACTTCCTTTAGAAACACAACTACATTATCTCCAGTGTACTATACCTCTCTTTTAAAATTTTCAAAATCATATTATCTTATTCTGCTGTGTACTATCATTTATTTTAAATTCTATATTGAGATAAGCAAAAATTATTGTTTTCTCTAAAAAAGAACAATTATGACAACTTTTTTGTGTTTCATGAATTCCTTTTAAGAGTTGTCTTTATTTTTTAACTTGTAGCAATAACGTTAACAATAGTCTGAGGTATTAATGAGTTAATTTTACTTTAAAATGACTTTTTTTGATTTCATGGATAGAACAAAATATATTTAATGAAAATTGCATTGATTGACAGTCAAATATCTACAGTATACTAATACATACAACATCAGGAACTTGTAAAATATCTGTATATAACAATACTATAAGTCTAACACAACAGTTGCGCTGATAGTTAAAACTATATTTTCTTAAAATTGATTTTCACTGTGTAATTACATAGTTGACATCCACGATATCCCACACTAGGATGGAATCTGTTACTCTTCCCGGCTCATTTTGAAGGTAGAGATCTTCAAGATGGTTTTATTCTATCACTTCCACATTCAAAAACTATCAGTGATTCTCCTTGTCCATAAGATGAACTTCACGTTATTTGATGTTCTCATCACAGTTACCCATAATCTGTATCTGTATTGTCCTCATGCTTGGAAAGTTTTATTCCAGCCGCAATCTAACTCCAGTGCAGAGTTTATGGCCATGCTCCTCCCTGAACTACTGCCTTTAGTTAATGATTTCTTTACTCATCTAGCCAAAAAGGGTAGACGAACCACTAGATGCTTCATAATGTTCTCTAAGGAAGGGATACTTGAACTGAGACCTAACCAGCCAAGAGACCAGCATGTGGAGATAAACGGAAGAGTGGAGACTAGAATTGTTGGGTTTCCTAGCAGCTCGGATGGTAAAGAATCTGCCTCAGTGTGGGACACCAGAATTCAGTCCCTGGTTTGGGAAGATCCCCTGGAGGAGGACATGGCAACCCACTCCAGTATTCTTGCCTGAAAAGTCCCACGGAGAGAGGAGCGTGGCAGGCTAGAGTCCATAGGATCACAAAGAGTCACACACGACTAAGCGGCAAAGCACAGAACAGGAGACTATAATAAACCAAGACAGCATCTAATTCAACAGCTTTAAGGCAAAAGAAGTTAGAATATTTGAGAAACAGAAAGAAAACAAGTGTAGTAGAAGCATAATATTTCAGGATGAAACAGGTTAAGAGATATAGATCTGGTAGGTAATAGTAATGAGTGTAGAAGAAGAACACAGACCAAAAGTTGCACAGAAAATAGAGGAAACAACCTTTGTAGCAATATCAATCCAAATTAAATTTGTATGTCTTGTATGACCTTTGACTTAGCAATACCTACCTCTCAGATACCCTAGCACATATGTGAACAAAGTTTGAACAAAGTTATTGTAATATATTATGAAAAGATGAAAAGCAGCTCAGATATATCCATCAGTGGGGACCTAGGCAAATAAATTAAGGTACATTATACAGCAAGCTATTATGTAGCTAATAAATAATACAAAACTCTGCAGTGCTGTTATGTAAACAGCTCCAAGACACAATGTTTAGTGAAAAAAGCAAAATGTGAATTGTATGATGGTATGATGCTTTTATATAAAAAAGAGAGGAAAAATAAAAATACTATAATTCATTTTCTGTTGCTACCATACAAATTACCACAGACTCAGCAGTTTAAAACAATATAAATTTATCATTTCATGGTTTCTGTAAAGTTAGTCATGTTAGGGTCTCACAAAGATGAAATCGGTGTGTTGGGCATCCCAGTCTCTTTGGAGATTCTTGGGACAGGTACATTTCAAACTCAATCAGGTTGTTGGCAGAACAATTTTCCCTGTGATCATAGGACTGGGGTCTCCATTTTCCTGTTGGCTTTTGACTGGGAGTTGTTTTCATCTCCAGAGGCCACTCACGTTCCCAGTTTAAGAGGGCAGGCGATCTTCAAACCAGCACTGGCCATTGGTCCTTCTCACTCTTCACATCTCTCATTTCCCATCTGCCTCGCTCTTCTGTTTTCCTCTCTGTGATTTACTTTTATGCCTTCCTCTTCTGTTTTAAAGGGTTTTGTGACCTCAGACCCAGAATAATCAAAGATAATCTCCCTGTTTTAATGTTAGCTGATGAGTAACCTTAATTACATTTGCTAAATTCCCACAGTAGTCACTAGATTAGCATTTGGTTAAAAACCAGGGGACCTGAATCCAATGGGACATCTTTAGAATTCTGCCTTCTACAGATATATTCGTGTGTGCTTTTTATATGCAAATTGAAACTCAATTTACATTTTGAAAAAAAGATGAGAATGTAATAACAGTGGCAACCTGGGTGTATATGTGTGTACTAGTGTGGAGAGGAAAATGATGCGGAAAATGGAGGAAGGCATAGAAAGATTCTTTTCTAATATTCTTGTAGTCATGTTTGGACCATGTGGCAATATAAGTAATACAGCATATGAGATTTTTAAAGCATCACATAACTAGCCAAACCATATTTAAAACATTTTATTTTGCTTAAAGGGCTTCCCTGGTGGTTCAGACAGTAAAGAACCCACCTGCAATTCAGGAGACCTGGGTTCAATCCTTGGGCTGGAAAGATCCCCTGGAGAATGGCATGGCAACCCACTTCAGTACTCTTACCTGGAGAATTCCATGGACAGAGAAGCCTGGCGGGTTATAGTTCATAGGGTTGAAAAAGTCGGACATGACTGAAGTGACCAAGGACATTCACACATTTTGCTTAAATTAAGTTTACAATGGCAACATGTATATACATGTACAAACAGAGATATGTGTCACAGTTCTTTCAAGTTTGATATACTTCTACGGCAAATAGTCTGTTATGGCATAAATCCACTGCTTTTCTATGTTTAGACTTATGCAAATCATTCTTGCAGCATGTGATAATATCATTTGACTTTAAATTTGGGCAAACTCTTTAGCATATGTCAACTGAAATAATAGCATATGAGACATCTATAATGATCAAATGTGCATACAAGGAATTGCCTGGTGCTCCAGTAGTTAAGATTCCTCATCACACTGCAGGGAGCCCAGGTTTGATCCCTCGTAGGGAAAAAGCAAGAGAGTTCCAGAAAAACATCTATTGCTGCTTTATTGATTATGCCAAAGCCTTTGACTGTGTGGATCACAATAAACTGTGGAAAATTCTGAAAGAGATGGGAATACCAGACCACCTGACCTGCCTCTTGAGAAACCTGTATGCAGGTCAGGAAGCAACAGTTAGAACTGGACATGGAACAACAGACTGGTTCCAAATAGGAAAAGGAGTACATCAAGGCTGTATATTGTCACTCTGCTTATTTAACTTATATTCAGGGTACATCATGAGAAA
>SJYT01066528.1:62111-91861 GCA_006410635.1 Cephalophus harveyi
AAAAAAAAAATACAGGGTTGCTTACAGGCTGCTATAAACTGGTAAGTTACCAAGGTTTAGTGTCTTTCTCTTATAATATAGTCCGTTGTGTGTGCAGACATCCATCTAGGCCCACTTGTATCACCCATGTGGGAACTGAAGATCAGAGAACCTACATGATCACACAGACAATCTGGCTACTGCTTTTGATGTGAATAGTAAATTCCTTCATCTCTGACCCAGCAGCCTTGCATCTTCTGTTGGCATCCAGAAAATAGTGAAATGTTAACTGGTTTGCTGGAAAGCAAGGTAAAATTGTCATTCTTCACAGTTCTTGACACTTTCTCAATACATTTCTATGAAGATGCTCTTTCATTTGTGTTTATCGCCCTGATTACTCCACCACTCCCTCTCGCATCTAATCTTTTTAGCCATTTCAGAAGTGCTAATACTATGTAGGTTCTGTCCATGGTCCTGTTTTACTTTTATGTCATACTTTTGCCCTGACAACACTTTTTATCCATCAGTTCTACTATTACATGTATACTCGGATTACTTTCAAAAATACATTCTTCAAAACTCTTTTATTGCCTTAGCTCCAGCCATCTTCGTTCAACTTTTTAATAGTTGCTGCTGCTGCTGCTGCTGTTGCTGCTGCTAAGTCACTTCAGTTGTGTCTGACTCTGTGCGACCCCATAGACAGCAGCCCACCAAGCTTCGCTGTCCCTGGGATTCTCCAGGCTAGAACACTGGAGTGGGTTGCCATTTCCTTCTCCTTTTTAATAGTTATCATCTATCAAATATGCTATAGACTCCTCAAAGTAAAAGTGAAATTGAAAGTCACTTAGTTATGTCTGACTCTTTGCCACCCCACGGACTATATAGTTCATGGAATTCTCCAGGCCAGAATACTAGAGTGGATAGCCGTTCCCTTCTCCAGGGGATCTTCCCAACTCAGGGATCAAACCCAGGTCTCTCGCATTGCAGGCAGATTCTTTACCAGTTGAGCCACCAGGGAAGCCCAAGAACACTGGAGTGGGTAGTTTATCCTTTCTCCAGCAGATCTTCCCAATCCAGGAATCAAACCAGGGTCTCCTGCATTGCAGGTGGATTCTTTACTAGTGTAAGGGAAGCCCTTAGACTCCTCAAACAATATCATTTAAAATAATTACCATTATTTTATGCAATGATCACTGTGTTCCAAAGTATAAAATATTGGGGTCATCTTTAACCCCTCTAAAAATTGTGTCAATTACCAATATAAGTGTCTTAAGCCTCATTTTCATTTCAGTGCCATTGTTCTCTCACCTCATTTATTACATTAACTCCTGACCAGTCCTCTTCATTTTATTCACACAATCCCCATATATTTGATGCTCTGAACTGCTCACACAGAAATCTTTATTAAATTTGAATATATTACCATAAGTCTCCTCTGTATTACCTATGGATTTAACAGTACTACTTTGAAATACTTTGGCCACCTGATGCAAAGAACTGACTCATTGGAAAAGACCTTGGTGCTGGGAAAAGTTGAAAACAGGAGGAGAAGGGGAAAACAGGATGAGATGGTTGGATGGCATAACCGACTTGATGAACATGAGTTTGAGCAAGCTCTGGGAGTTGGTGATGGACAGGGAAGCAAAGAGTTGGACACAACTGAGCAACTGAACTAAACTCACCTTGAACTGGCAACCCAAATGCTCCACAAAATTTCCCAAAATTTTACTTCAAATCTCTATTATTATATATCATGCTGACAGGTGTATACACATCCACAAGTATGCACACACTCATCTTGTACTATACACTACTACTACTACTACTAAGTCGTTTCAGTCATGTCCGACTCTATGTGACCCCATAGACGGCAGCCCACCAGGCTCCCCCATCCCTGGGATTCTCCAGGCAAGAACACTGGAATGGGTTGCCATTTCCTTCTCCAATGCATGAAAGTGAAAAGCCAAAGTGAATTCGCTCAGTCGTGTCCAACTCCGAGTGACCCCATGGACTGCAGTCCACCAGGCTCCTCCGTCCATGGAATTGCCCAGGCAAGAGTACTGGAGTGGGGTGCCATTGCCTTCTCCATGTACTATACACAACACCCTTCAAATCATGATAACCATCTCACCTTCTCACTATAATCTCTTCTCTCTATGGCCTTGGGGCATGCTGTCCCTTCTGTCGGAATTATTGCAACCTCCTGAATAATTGCTACTCCTCATTCAATTAATAATTGAACAGAATTCCTTTCCTTCTTTAGCCTCACTACTTTCTTCCTCATCTATTTTCTCACAATACCATATTCTCCTTTTTATTATAAGGGCAACCATCAAATATTTCCACCCTAACTAATGGAATAAAATAACTTGTATCCTTAATCAACTTTCATATGGCCTATATGCTGGATTTCAACTAAACACTGTTTGCCACATCATATAGCTCTATCAGCGCTTTCAAAGATAGCTTACTCATTATCTTGTGTTTGAGTAGAGAGATGTGTGAACAGTCTTCTAGAACTCCAGGTCTCTCTCCATAAATCTATGTATACAGCTCATGCCTTTCTGCTCTATCTATACTTATCTCTGTAACTTTCTAAAGATCTATTTATATCACCATATTATTAAACCTTTTGGTACCTCTGTCATATTCTTCATCTCTGCCTTAAGTCCAATTGTCATCTGCTGCTGCGGCTGCTAAGTCGCTTGAGTCATGTTTGACTCTGTGCGACCCCATAGATGGCAGCCCAAGAGGCTCCTCTGTCCCTGAGATTCTCCAGGCAAGAATACTGGAGTGGGTTGCCATTTCCTTCTCCCCCAGTTGTCATCTAGGTGGTTTCAAAATCCACATGGTTACATTTATCCAAATTTTTAGCCCCACAGTTTGGTAACTCCACATCTATATTTGTGTCATTCACTCTCCTGGCCATACCTTATAATATTTTTCACTTACAACATTTACTTCTGAAATCCTGAATTCAACTATATGTTGACTACAGCTTTCTGCACTTTCTAACCTTTAGTTCATGAATCACATGTCTGCTTCTCTTTAACTTTATATGTAGAGATTTATAACCCCTTGATGTCTCAGTTTTCTTCCTCAAAACATCTATTCTTTTCTGATTTAGCCTAAGACCTATGAATATTAAATTACTTTTCTACCACATTTTAAACTTCTTTTCTTTTTCCCCTAAAAATGTACTCAACCAGAAAAAAGGTATCACAATGGCTGACATTGCTATCTACTTTCACTGGTCCAAGGCCAAGAGTGGCTGAGAGCTATGGAAGAAAATCTACACAGAATTATCACTTCAAATGTCTGCCCTTGGATCACAGTTGGGTATCAGTGTACTGTTAATCCTTCCATTTATCCTCAGTTATTTCTCTTTCAGGTGTTCTCCAATAATAATTATTTGAAGATCTCTTTAAACCCTATACTCAGTTCCTGATCTCAGAACTCTCAGAAAGCAAACTAGTCTCTTATTTTAGGAACTAACACAATGTCCACTCTGTGATTCAAACATTTACTGATGTCTTCACAGTGAGAAGAGTGAGTTTCCCTCCAACATTTTAACACACATATGTTTCATCTTCAGCTTTCTGTAGTGCTTAATCATTTATGAAAATCATATTTCTTTTCATGTAGTCTCTTTTCTCTTTATTCTTTCCCTCTTTCATAATCTCTTTCTATTGCCACATTCAACTGCTTTTCATCCTATTTTCATCTTTAAGACTGTCACTGAAAAATATCCTCAGATGCAAAATTACCACCACACTCATCTTCAAGCCATTTTCTTTCCAAGAGTAATCTAAACATGCTGAGTTTACTTCCTGACAACTTATTTATTGTTCAGCACTTATTATTTGATCTGGGTTCTTCTTATATTCCACTGAACTTGATTTTTCCTAATTACCAAATCAAGAACATACTTTAAATCATGCTTAGAATCTCTTCATTGTATCTGATATTATCAAACTCTCCTAAAACCCTCACTCATTCATATTTGTGACACATATATGTTTTTCTGATTCTCCCTGTAACTCTAGGATTCCTCCTCTCTCTTTCTCTCTCTCTCTCTCTCTGGTTTTTTAGCACATTGAAATTATCATGATTCACTCTCTCTGATAACATCCATTCTCTTGGTTTCAATCACCACCTATATGTTCATGGTTTCCAGTACAAGTTTAACCCAGACTTCTAAGTTTTACATTAATCATTTCTTTTTTCTAAGTTTCAGATGCATATATAAAAAAATGGTAAATATTTCAAATGAATATTAATATTACAAACACACTTCGATATTCACTTGTCATTATATATATGTGTATATTTAATATGTATATATGTATATAATATGTGTATATCTATGTATACAAATATATATATGAAATGCCCAAAGTGTAGCATGAACTAGTCACCAGGCATATGGTTATTAACAAAGCATACTTCTTTCTGCCCTTCTGAAATTTATAGTCTATATCTAAATTCAAGCCCATCATCCTTTTCCATTTTCAAAAAAAACCTCTATTGCTTTTCTTGATTTTTTTTCTCTTAGAGATCTAGGCATAAGACTGCTTCATTTCTTTTCCTTATTTCCCTAATCTAATTGCAATCAATCACAAACTCTTGCCATATAGGCATGATTCTTTATAATTTATAAACCTTTTATTCATATATTCTACCAATCTCTTTAATCTGTGGTCATCACTGCCCTGCTCTAATGCATCAGTCTTGTAACTCAGCTCTCTACTTTGCATTCTGTACTGAGAAATTTAATAGTTAATATACTGGCATGATGGTATATGAAAATACAAGTATAATTATGCTGCTCATCTGCTCAAAACCATGTTATTATTATTCTTTGAACAAAGGACAAATATCAATATCTCTGATATGACATTCAAAGTAAAGTCGCTCAGTCGTGTCCGACTCTTTGCGACCCCATGGACTGTAGCCTACCAGGCTCCTCCCTCCATGGAATTCTCCAGGCAAGAGTACTGGAGTGGGTTGCCATTTCCTTCTCCAGGGGATCTTCCCAACCCAGGGATCGAACCCGGGTCTTCTGCATTCCAGGCAGAGGCTTTAACCTCTGAGCCACCAGGGAAGCCCAAAGTTCTTCAAAATCTTGCCCTACTCAACTCTCTGGTCTTACCTCTCAGTACTCTCTATATTGTGTTTTACTCTGTGTTAATCACAACTGCTAGTAGATGCCCAAGGTGCACCATGTTGCTTCTAATTTCGATATCTTTATTACTTGTGTTCTACCATGTAAGTTATAACTCTTCCAGAGGGGTTTCCCTGACCCTCTAAGTCTGAAACAGCTCCTCTTTCTCTGTGCACCCATAACTCAGTTTGCATATCTCTATACTTAAAGTTCTTCAAAATCTTGCCCTACTCAACTCTCTGGTCTTACCTCTCAGTACTCTCTATATTGTGTTTTACTCTATGTTAATCACAACTGGTAGTAGATGCCCAAGATGCACCATGTTGCTTCTAATTTCGATATCTTTATTACTTGTGTTCTACCATGTAAGTTATAACTCTTCCAGAGAGGTTTCCCTGACCCTCTAAGTCTGAAACAGCTCCTCTTTCTCTGTGCACCCATAACTCAGTTTGCATATCTCTATACTTACACATAGTCATAGTGTGTTACACTGATTTCTGTGTATATTGATCCCAATAGATGGTGAAATTGAGGATAGAGGCTTAGTCATTTATCCTTGTATCCATAGAAACTAGCAATGCTTAGCATGTATCATTTAATAGATTACTAAATAAATGAGTAAGTGAATGCCCTTCATCTTTCATTTATTGTTGTTCAGTCACAAAGTTGTATCTGACTCTTTGTGACCCTCATGGACTGCGGCACACCGGGCTTCCCTGTCCTTCACTATCTCCCAGAGTTTTCCCGAACTCAAGTCCGTTGAGTCCATGATGCTATTCAATACTTCATCCTCTATCTCCCCTTTCTCCTGTTGCCTTGAATCTTTCTCAGCATTGGGATCTTTTCCAATGAATTGGTTCTTCACATCAGGTGGCCAAAGTATTGGAGCTTCAGTTTCAGCACTAGTCCTTCCTATGAATATTCAGAGTTGATTTCCATCTTTCATAATACTACCTTGATTCTCTGTTATATTTGTTTCTTGAGTACAGTAACTATGGCTTATTAATCTTTATAATTATTGGCACGGTGATTGGTATATAATAGATACTTAGCAAATTTTTCTTGTGTTATGATAAGTTGTGGGTGAGAATTAAAAACAGTACAAAGCAATGACATAGAAAAGAAAAGGTATTTCTGAAAAAAAGAAAAACTAAAACATTGATAACAAGCAAATGATTCTAGTTTGGTAACTATTAGATTATATGGGTCTTCCCTGATGGCTCAGATGGTAAAGAATCGGCCTGCAATGCAGAAGACACAAGTTTGATCCCTGGGTCAGGAAGATCCCCTGGAAAAGGGAATGGCTACCCACTCCAGTATTCTTTCCTGGAGAATTCCCTGGTCAGAGGAGACTGCGGTCCATGGGGCCGCAAAGAGTTGGACATGACTGAGCGACTAAGCATATTTGATTATAGTCTAAAAATAACTCCATTGTCCTAATTGTACCAAGAAGAGTTTAAGTAAATCATAAGAATGCTTTCACCTAAAACACAACTGAATTGTAAAATTGTTCTTTTGGAGTAGCTATTTTTAGATAGATTGATGCCTGTTAGGTGTTTAGTTTTCTATAAGAAAATACTGGCAGCTTCCACGCTTCCACACCAAACCTGTTCACTACTGTCAACATGTATACATTCATCATGACAAACAACAATAAAGTTAAAGACAAATTTCACATGACCTTGATAAAAACTCATTGTGGCAACAGTAGACTCTTACAAGCTGATTGCTATGAGAAGCTTCAGTGCACATGGCTGCAATGATTCGGAAACCTAGAGGTGTGTTATTAGCTGCCACAGCACTGACAAACATAATAGCAATGTACTCATTCTCATCCTGAACTTTTCCAAACACTAGCTAGTGGTTGTCAAGATTCTATTTCTAGTGACCGAACAATTTATTTTAATCTGAATGTATTTGATAAAGCAAAAAAGGAGATTTTTTTATTACATTGCTTTGAAAGCGAAAACTAAAGAATTAAAAATAAATATCAAGTATTGCAAAGGCACCACACTCTATGTCCTCAAAGGTATTAGATATAAGAAACTAGTTATCAGCTATGAAGAAAATCAATATAATTATTGGAAAACTGACTTGGAAGTTGAAGGAACTGGGTTCTAAAACAGAATTCAATATTATCTAGCTCTGTTGACATGGAACAAATCCATTCATATTTCTGAGACTCACTTTTCCCCCTCTTGTACTTGGAGAGTTGTACCAATGACTTTCTCAATTATATCTTAAATTTCATATTTTATAATTTTATGAGAAGCCTTGAGAAAAGAGGTAAATTTCCATTATAAAATTTTAAATAAAAAGAATTCATTTGAATCAGTTCTAATGAGATGGATGAAACTGGAACCTATTATACAGAGTGAAGTAAGCCAGAAAGAAAAACACCAATACAGTATGCTGACACATATATATGGAATTTAGAACAATGGCAATGATGACCCTGTATGCGAGACAGCAAAAGAGACACAGATGTATAGAACGGACTTTTGGACTCTGTGGGAGAGGGAGAGGGTGGGATGATTTGGGAGAATAGCATTGAAACGTGTATACTATCATGTAAGAACAAAGCACCAGCCTATGTTCTATACAGGATACAGGATGCTTGGGGCTGGTACACGGGGATGATCCAGAGAGGTGATATGGGGTGGGAGGTGGGAGGGGGATTCAGGATTGGGAGCTCGTATACACCCATGGTGGATTCATGTTAATGTATGGCAAAACCAATACGGTATTGCAAAGTAAAATTAAGTAAAAAAAAAAACAAAACAAAACATGTAAACAATCAAAGGTATTTTTCATTCCCTCATCATGTCATGGGAAGATCTTTCTTTTCAGTGTGAATAAATAAGCAGCCTAGACAAGAACTGTGGCTATGACTGTTAATAATAGGCTCAAATGGGAAAGTTTAGTGTAGCTTCCATCAACAACATAGAAAACCTTATGAAACAAATTCTGAATCTACTGCCACTTTGTTCTTTTTCAACGCTATGTCTTATGCCTACCACACAGTGAGAAATTTTGGTTTTATAACTGTAACAGAGAGCTATTAAAGAGTTTTAAGTAGGAGAAATTTATAATTTTATAAAATCTGTTGTTGAGAGGCAATCATGCAGTTATGGAATGAGTAGTTGGGATTCATGTTGATGAATGGCAAAACCAATACAATATTATAAAGTAATTAACCTCCAACTAAAATAAATAAATTTATATTTTTTGAAAAAGAAAAGGGCCAAGTGAGATGTGACACTGGCTTACAGTATTTTTACAACAAAATGAAATCAAGAGGAATAATTTTGGCTATATTTTTAAGGTACAACATGCCATGTATTGTCAATTTATCCTATTGGCTCCCTAAACCTTTTTCATCTTCTCTGCTCTATTCTGCAGTTAGCAGGCTGATCTTCCTTACTGCATCGTCCATGCTCCCTTTCCAGATGTCTTCCATTTGGTTTTAATCAACAGGATATGCTGGTAGAAAATTAGAAGGTGCGAAGGTATCTTTCCCTCTCCTACACACTCCCTACTTCCAGCCTCAATCTCGGATAATACCTACATTTCCCCATAACCCTGATTCCTCCCCCATCTACTCCATCTTCTCAGGTCTTCCTGATTCTGATAATATTCCTTTCTCCCTTTATCCATTCAGCCCCTGGGACATTATTGGCTTCCTACTGTTATTAATCTCTGTTTGCCTCACTGTTCTTTGTCTGTTTCATAATTCTCACACCACTGAAACTCATCTTTTTTATTGAAGTCTTTTCATTTGAACCTTTTGGGATGAATTCTGTTTCCTCTGGGGACCTTGAATAAACGAACAATTGGGGTTTGTTGATATGCCAGATGTGGGGAAGTAAGGAAATGTAGAGTCAAGGTCAGCTCTCATATTTCAGAATTAAGCAACTGGGTGCATAGTGGTTGCATTTAATGCAATGAAGGAGGCTGGGAAAGAAATGAATCATTTGTGAAACCAATATACCATCATACATCAAGATACATATCACTAACATATGCCAGATGGATACTGATACAAGCTCAGGAGGCTGACAGCTGAGGACCATGGCACTCAGGCACATGCTAAGTTTTAGAAGAATGTAATGTGAGTTTAGCAGAGGAGTTCCTGCTTGCCACAACTGGAGAAAGCCCGGGCACAGCATCAGAGACCCAGCACAGCCAACAGGTGAAAAAAAAATCAACTTAAAAAAAGAGTTAACTTCCAAATATTAAAAAACAAGACTTAAATAATTTCTAAGTTATCATCAAATTAACATCCAACCTAGCTTTGGTTGGCTAAGACATCAACTGAGATAACTGTTTTGTCCTGGGAAGTGGTCTGGTAGACTTGTTGAGTGTATGAAAATCAGTTGATGGTCATATCATAGCTCCTCCTCATCTAACCCCTATAATTCCACAAAGGCAAAGAAACTACACCCAGTACCACTTATCGTGACAGCTACTGCCAAGTTTACTGCCAGCCGGTTTCCATATTTAGTTTATAGCTTTGTCAGTTATGTGTGTAAGTACTTGCGGGTACCCATAAATATTTGCTTAGGGATCTAAGATTAAAATGTTCACTGAGGTTTTTGTCTTATAAAAGACATCTAAAATTCTATTATGCTCATAGAAAGTGACAAGTGTCTAGAGAACATGTCATATTTTGAGGTATTTTAAAACTTTAACTGGTAAGAAGTATTTGGCAGAGTAAAGTTAAGGATTTTTTCTTGTTCGTTTTTTTTTTTTTCCTCCTGTTTTATTCAAGACTCTTTTTTTAAGCCTATATAAAAACATAAGTATAAATCTGCATAGTAAATAGAATTCTTCTTGCCCAGACTATTGCTTTGTTATTTGAGGTCCCAGCTGGGTCAATAATCATCCTTTGGGGAGAAAGCTCAATATTTTTCCAGTTCATGTAAGCTAACACAGGCGATGCCATCAGAGGCTTTACATCTTTTTTATGCCCTTCAAATGTTATGACTTTGCATGGGCTTTTCTGAGATGATTAATGACAGGTGTGACTGGGAGAAGTAATTATAGGGAGTGACTGGAAGTTTAAGACTTTGGGGATGAAAGTAAATGATAGGAACATGAAAGTTTCAGCGATGAAGTCAACTTGTGACAGGCACAACATGCTCATTATGGAAATTTTGAAATAGAATAAAGATCTGAAAAGTAAGTTTGAAATGGAAAAACGATTTGATCATTAACCTCTTTACTGGGGAGACTAAAGGCATATCCTGTGTTGAAAGCACTTGTGATTTGGAAGGCTAATTATTCATACTCCTACAATTATATTCTATTTCATGCCTAAGCTCTTCATACGTTCTCAGGGACTGTACAGTTTTCTCTGGTTTTGAGGTTTTAAAGGTGGTTGCTCACATGGTTTGGAAATTCTAAATGGAACACTCAAATCATTTAATTTTTTACTAGTCCTTTATAGGCATCAAATTAGCTTATGTGAAGAAGCCCTGTAGAGAGACCAAGAGTATTTCCAAGCATCTGTTGACTTTCTTCTTGGTTCGTCCTTTGGCAACACTGAAAATTTAATTAAATTATAAACATCTGAAAAACAAAACTCATATTTTATATACTGTATATCAAGCAGCATCTAGCTTTGTGCCTCACAAATAATAGCTTTAAGATGACTGTATAGGTGTATGCTACAGTCCATGGGCCCCAAAGAGTCAAGATACAACTTAGAGACTGAACAGGAACAACATAGAATGAACAAGTGGCAAGATCACAGATTCCTTGGAAGAAAAGAAGGAATTGAGTAAGCATATCTGAGCACAAATGAGCTTTAATGATTTCAAAACAAAATTATTTTATCTATTTGAATTTGCAAAGTAAAGAGTTACTTCTTACTTGGAATCATAAAACCATGTATGTGCATCTGTGCATGCTCAGTTCAGTCGCTCAGTCGTGTCCGACTCTTTGCGACCCCGTGGACTGTAACCTACTAGGCTTCTCCGTCCGTGGGATTCTCCAGGCAAGAATACTGGAGTGGATTGCCATTTCCTTCTCCAGGGGATCTTCCCGACCCAGGGATCGAACCCAGGTCTCCCGCATTAGAGGCAGACGCTTTAACCTCTGAGCCACCACATGCTCAGTCATGTTCAAAACTCTTTGTGACCCCATGAACTGTAGCCCACCAGCCTTCTTTGTCCATGGAATTTTCTAGGCAAGAATACTGGAGTGGGTAGCCATTCCCTTCTCCAGGGGATCTTTCTGACCCAGGGATCAAACCCTCAAATCCTGCATTGACAGGCAGATTCCTTACCACTGCACTACCAGACACCATTTTCCACTATGCAAACTAAAAAGAACATGGGTACCAAATTTAAGTTATAGAAATTATATATATCTAAAAACAATAAAAAGACAGGAAGTAGTCAACAGTTTTTTCTTTTTTTTTTTTTCTGGGAGGAGGAATCAGGAGGGGACAATTTACCAACTTTGAACTTTAGTTCTTCATGGCACAACTCAATTCATAGCTACTATCCTGCCACTGTTATTTCTTTCTTTCTGGACACCAGTTGTTCATGCCACTAACATTCATCCTATAAATAGGATGCCACCATCCATCCTATTTCTTGAATTAATAACTAAGATTTTCTCTGGACATTGACATACTTCCCACTTTTAATCCATGTGTTTAGGTAAGATTTCACTCCTATCTCCAAAAGAAGAGAATATGAGTCAAACCTAGCTAGTTTCCCATCACATTTCAATGTCTTCGACTCTTGGACAAAGTATGTAAGCAAATATAAGCCACAGGAACATGGTTTTGGAAGTAGTTTGGGAAAATAACATACTGGACCCACGTGAACCAATACTATTGACACAAAACAACTTATAACCAAAGAATACCAAGTTGTGATCACACCATTTTAACATTGATTCAACTGGGCCTTAAATTAGAGCCACCTTCAGTTGGTAAAGCATCTGCCTGCAATGCAGGAGACCCAGGTTTGATCCCTGAGTTGGGAAGATTGAACCCACTCCAGTATTCTTGTCTGGAAAATTCCATGAACAGAGGAGCCTGGCAGGATACAGTCCGTGGGTTTGCAAAGAGTCAGATACTCCTGACTGACCAATACTTTCACTAACCTTTATCAATTTTCTGAACCATAAATTTCCTTTTATTTTCTAACCTAAACAGAGTTGGGTTTTCTGCTAATTCGTTCTGAAACTTCCCTAACAACTGACCTGCTCATAGGCAACACGGCATGTAGTTGTCTGTTTCTAACCAGAGCCGACAAGTAATGTCAAACTACAGGCACCCCTGGATATTATGATTTTCTGAGTGATGGATCTCCCAGAGTGAAACTCTGTTTTTCATGCCACTTGTGAACAGAATCTAGAGAGGAGACAGCATGTAATTTTGGCTGTCTGCCACAAATTAGACCTCGATGAGAAACAGCTTCTTTGCTTCAATGTTAATAACATTTTTCCACAGCTGACAAATTTGCCTATTATCTTTGGCATAAGGGGTAGTAAGCATTGAGTGAATTGTTGGTGGTCCCAAACAATAGTGGCTTCTGAAGTTTGAAGATGGCTGGAAATTCTAGGTTTTTCTAGAGTCAACTCATGAGCATTCAACCAGAGGAAATCAAACCTACAAGAGATGATATAGAGCAAGAGACAGTCAGCATCACTTCTCAAAGGAATATCCATAACCATGCATCAAGTGTAGCTCTTAACAATAGACACTTAACTAATATCCATTGTTGGATCAAGCATGCCAAATTCAAACTTAGTCCTCAAAGCATCCAGAAATCTACAAATTTATGTATTACCTAACTTGAAATCAAGACCCTACCTGCTAGAGAGCTTTGCTCAGAAATAATACTTCTTCAGTAAGGCTGGGATAAAAATAGAGAACAGAACTAGTGTTTAATCTAGTTATACAGTAGTAAAATGCAGTTGACCTTCAGACATGAAGGTCGTTTTCAGAGAACTGGAAGTCCTCTGGCTCTTATAAGTGTGTCCCAAAGCTGAGATTAGACAAGAAAGAAGAGGGCAGAACTAATTTGTGGGTTTTAAAATTTGAAGTCAGGTGTTGCTGAAAGTTTGGTAAAAATTAAGTTCAAGAACAAGACCATCCAAAAGAAAATCAATCCAAAGACTACGTAGTAAGACTAAATTTGAAGTTATGGAAAAGCAAGAGATACCACCAGAATGTAGAAAGCTGATAAGGCAGAACTAGTGAAAGGAAATTCTTAAACCTTCTAAATGTAGGTGCAGAGAATATTTCATGAAGAATTTGGGCCATGCTCATATTCTAGGAACAGTTAGCAAGTTTGTACAACTACCCTGACCTCCAGATCATTCTTCCTTTTAGATTAGAATTAGTCATAGTAGTAACTTGTCTCAGAGCCCTCCTATTCTTTATTAAAAAAAAAGAAGTGTGTCCACAAAAATTAGAATTGTAAGAAAAGAGATGATTCTTGCAAAATGAGCCATCCAGTTACTCTCTGAAGGATTAATAATTTAATAGTAGTGTACCCATTGCTACTTTTGTTTATTACATGTTGTTTATCTGCTAGTATTGAGATTGCTCTTCAAAACATTTCATTCATGTCTTCAGTTCAACAGTCTGAGGTGAAATGAAAAAAAAAAAAATAGTAGCAATATATGAGTTCGTCACAAAGCTGAATGTATTAAATTTAAAGGAGAATGATGTACTAATATGATCATTCTGAGATGTTGTTTCTGCAGTTTAGTGTTAAAAATTTTTCTATATAGGATAACAGTGATAAGAAATAGTAGTTAACAAAATAGTCTTGCCTGTGTAAAGTATAAACTGATAATCCTGTGCTGGTTTCCAACTCCTATACGCACACACCACAAACATACCCTATAAACGCATACACTATAAGGTTCAAATATATTCTAGAAAACTCAATGGTGTGACAGGAAAAAGGGGGGGGGTGTTCAGAAATGGGGAACTGAATTATCCTGGGTGAAGCTGGTAATTATGTTTTGAGGTAGAATTGCCAGTAATCTAAGAGGTGAGAAACAATTATTTGAAACAAGATTCCTCCAGATAAGTGAAATAAATCTCCAACAACTCCCATATGATGACATAATATATATTGAAACCAGCGTTGCATAAATAATATATTCAATTGGCAAGCTGTGAATGCATTCGCAAAGTTATTGATGACCTTTCATCATGATTTTCTAACTTTGTTTTGCTCTACCACTCTTGAGTTACAATCTCATCAATAACTCATTGAAAAGATGTATGTAGAGTCAGTAAACAAATGAGGTATATCTAGTCTACCTGGTAAGCAATAATGTCTCTATATACTACCTGACAAAAATTTGTGGATCATGTTGATCACCTTCTTTGTATAAATATTATTTCAGTGCTACATGCACTGGCCTTTATTTACAAATATTTCTAAGTTTTGTTGATTGACAAAATAAACTTTAAAATATTAAAAATACTTTATAATACAGTAAAACTTTATTTTAAATTAATGATTTCAGTGAGTTAGTGATATTAATCCAAAATATTCTATGTAGACTAGGTCTAAACATATGGAAGAATAACAATTTATTTCCTTAGGCAGATATTTTTGATTCATGTAGACACAATTCATGTACATTTGTAGCACTCGGTGATTTTATTATAAAAATGGAGGAAGTATATGTTTAAAATTATTTTTTGACATCTTATAGCTCTAAAAAAATAAAGAAATACTCAGAAAATGATGAAAGCATGTCAAAAGGACATAGAAGCCAGATTGAAGGAATTCCCAATAGCCAAATCTGGGGGGATTTTGAGCAGGATAAGAACTGAAAATAAGTACTGATTATAATGTGTTGGGCTTCCCTGGTGGCTCAGATGGTAAAGAATCTGCCTGGAACATAAGAGATCTGGGTTCAGTCACTGGGTTGAGAAGATTCCCTGGAGAAGGAAATGATTGAATCACAAACTGGAATCAAGATTGCCAGGAGAAATATCAACAACCTCAAATATACAGATGATACCACTCTAATGGCAAGGAGTGAAGGGAAACAAAAGAGCCTCTAGATAAAAGTGGGAGAAGGGTGAAAAAGTTGGCTGAAAACTCAACATTCAAAAATACTAAGATCATGGCATCTGATCCCATCATTTTATGGCAAATAGAAGGGGGAAAAAGTGAAAACAATGACAGATTTTAACTTCTTGGATCGAATATCACTGCAGATGGTGACTGCCACCATGAAATTAGAAGACACTTGCTCCTTGGAAAGAAAGCTATGACAAACCTGTGGGTGTGTATGTGCTCAGTCACTTCAGTCATGTCCAGCTCTTTGCGACCACATGGACTGTAGCCCTCCAGACTCAGCCCATGGGACTTTCCAGGCAAGAATACTGAAGTGGGTTGCCCTGCCCTCTTCCAGGGAATCTTCCCAATGCAGGAATCAACCTCATGTCTTCTGCATTGCAGGTGGATTATTTACCACTGAGCCGCTGGGGAAGCCCCATGACAAACCTAGATAGTGTATTAGAAGGCTTCTAGTCCAAGGGAATCTCAAGAGTCTTCTCCAATACTGCAATTCAAAAGCATCAATTCTTCAGCACTCAGCCTTCTTTCCTGGTGGCTCAAATGGTAAAGAATCCACCCGTGTTTGATCCCTGCATTGGGAAGATCCCCTGGAGAAAGAAATGGCTACCCACTCAAGTATTCTGGCCTATAGAATTCCATGGACAGAGGATCCTGGTGGGCTACAGTCCATGGGTTCACAAAGAGTCAGACATGACTGAGCTACTGTCATTTCACAATCTTCTTTATTGTCGATCTTTTGCATCCATACATGACTATTGGAAAAATCATATCTTTGACTTATATGGGCCTTTGCTGACAAAACGATGTCTCTGTTTTCTAATACATAATGACAAACCTAGATGGTCATGTACTGATGAGAGAGTTGGACCATAAAGAAAGCTGAGCACCAAAGAACTGACGCTTAACTGTGGTGCTGGAGAAGACTCCTGAGGGTCCCTTGAACTGCAAGGAGATCAAACCTGTCAATCCTAAAGGAAATCAACCCTGAAAAATTGATGCTGAAGCTGAAGCTCCAGTACTTTGGCCACCTGATGCAAACAGCTGACTCATTGGAAAAGACTTTGATGCTGGGAAAGATTGAGGGCAGGAGGAAAAGGGGCTGACAGAGGATGAGGTGGTTTGATACCATCATCAACTCAATGGACATGAGTTTGAGCAAACTCTGGCAGATGGTGAAGGACAGGGAATCCCAGAATGCTGCAGTCCATGCAGTGGCAGAGTCAGATATGACTTAATGACTGAACAGTAACAACAAATGATATTATCAACATTAAAATATAAATAACCTTGAATCCTGATGATGATAGACATTTGAGTATATAAAGGGATTTGCTTCCAAATAGTGGAAATCTGATGAACAAATATAGAAAAAATGGCATAAACAGGAAACCATTATTTAGAAAACACATGATTGATAGCAATTTTAACTAATTCTTACAACTAAGAATCATCAATAGTTGCTGAAATTAGTGGGTAAATGTAAAATATGAAACAAGTATTTGTAGAGTCTCAAAGTATCTCTTCATATAACTTTTATTAATTACAATGGAAACATTACCTTTACAGTTGGGAAACCTGGTAGATATCATCTTAACAAGCTGGTAGAGATTTATATCATTATATATATTTATATCATTAATTGGACATATTGATACTTTGAGCCATTGAGATATGAAACAGTGAGAAAGAATAAACACCACACTTCTAGAGATATTATTTCCAAAAATACATAGCATGATTTCCACCATGAGGAAACCTCAGACTAGTGAAAATTGAAGCACACTCAACAAAGTGTATCTTTCGGTTCGGTTCAATCGCTCCGTCGTGTCCGACTCTTTGTGACCCCATGAATCTCAGCACGCCAGGCCTCCCTGTCCATCAGAATCTCTCGGAGTTCACTCAGACTCACATCCATCGAGTCAGTGATGCCATCCAGCCATCTCATCCTTGGTCGTCCCCTTCTCCTCCTGCTCCCAATCCCTCCCAGCATCAGAGTCTTTTCCAATGAGTCAACTCTTCGCATGAGGTGGCCAAAGTACTGGAGTTTCAGCAAGGCCTCCCTGTCCATCAGAATCTCTCGGAGTTCACTCAGACTCACATCCATCGAGTCAGTGATGCCATCCAGCCATCTCATCCTTGGTCGTCCCCTTCTCCTCCTGCCCCCAATCCCTCCCAGCATCAGAGTCTTTTCCAATGAGTCAACTCTTCGCATGAGGTGGCCAAAGTACTGGAGTTTCAGCCTTAGCATCATTCCTTCCAAAGAAATCCCAGGGGTGATCTCCTTCAGAATGGACTGGTTGGATCTCCTTGCAGAGTATCTTTAGCACTCTTCAAATGTGAGAATTTCGATAAGACAAATGCTAAAGAAATTATCTTTCTTTAGCACAGACCAGAGGAAACTAAGGAGAAACAGGACATTTGGAAAACAATTGGAGAAATCTGAATAAGGTCTACAAATTAATTAAGAGTATTGTGTTGATATTAATTTCCTGGTTTTAATAACTGCTTTGGTTATATTAGATGCTAGCATTTGGAAAAGCCAGGTAAGGAATACATAAAAATTCTTTGTATTCTTTCTGGAACTTTTCGTTAGGCAATTTCAAACTGGAATTGTTTTTAAAAGGGGGATGTTACTTTTGTTGTAAGTAAACTTAAAATAATCAATACAAAGCTTCCCAGGATCATACTAAGTAAGGACTTTGATAGGAATTTAGAGGCGAGAACATCTTGTTTAGCTGGAGCAAGCCAGGTTCTATCTATACCTCAAGCCCTGAGGCCTTCCTTTCAACCTAGCTGTGACCAATCAATTCATACCTATCAGTTCAATGCAGTTGCACAGTCGTGTCCGACTCTTTGCGACCCCATGAATCGCAGCACGCCAGGCCTCCCTGTCCATCACCAACTCCCAGAGTTCACTCAGACTCACATCCATCGAGTAGATATAATGGTCATCTGAGTTAAATTCACCCATTCCAGTCCATCTTAGTTCAGATTCCTAGAATGTCGATGTTCACTCTTGCCATCTCCTGTTTGACCACTTGCAATTTGCCTTGATTTTGGAGCTAACATTCCAGGTTCCTATGCAATATTGCTCTTTATAGCATTAGACCTTGCTTCTATCACCAGTCACATCCACAACTGAGTATTGTTTTTGCTTTGGCTCCATCCCTTCATTCTTTCTGGAGTTATTTCTCCACTGATCTCCAGTAGCATATTGGGCACCTAATGACCTGGGGAGTTCCTTGTTCAGTATCCTATCATTTTGCCTTTTCATACTGTTCATGGGGTTCTCAACGCAAGAATACTGAAGTGGTTTGCCATTCCCTTCTCCAGTGGACCACATTCCATCAGACCTCTCCACCATGACCCACCCGTCTTAGGTGGCCCCACAGGGCATGGCTTGGTTTCATTGAGTTAGACAAGGCTGTGGTCCTAGTGTGATTAGATTGACTAGTTTTCTGTGAGTATGGTTTTAGTGTGTCTGCCCTCTGATGCCCTCTTGCAACACCTACCATCTTACTTGGGCTTCTCTTACCTTGGGTGTGGTGTATCTCTTCCCAGCTGCTCCAGCAAAGCACAGCTGCTGCTCCTTACCTTGGATGAGGGGTATCTCCTCACCGCTGCCCCTCCTGACCTTGAATGTGGAGTAGCTCCTCTAGGCCTTCCTGCCCCCAAGCAGCCACCACTCCTTGAATGTGGGGTTGTGCCTCTCAGCCTAAGCCCCTGGCCTTGGGTGTGGGGTAGCTCCTCCTGGCCTCCACCCTTGACCTTGAACATGGGGTAGCTCCTCTCGGCCATTCCTGTGCCATCGCAGCCAGGCACTCTCGGCCGCTGCCCCTGACCTCGGACATGGGGTAGCTCCTCTTGGCCGCCACCCCTTGGGCATGGGGTCCTCCCGGCTTTTGCCCCTGACCTCGGACATGGGGTAGCTCCTCTTGGCCGCCACCTCTTGGGCACAGGGTCCTCCCGGCTTTTGCCCCTGACCTCAGATGTGGGGTAGTTCCTCTCGGCAGCGCTTGTGGCCATCACAGCCACCCGCAGTATGAATTAGGGGAATTCATACCTATGAGTTCCCCTAAACTAAGTCTTTAGAACCAAACCCTTTCTTAAATAGGAAGATGATGTACGTGCATGTGTGCTCAGTCTCTTCAGTCGTGTCCAACTCTTTGTGACCCTGTGACTATAGCCCTTCAGGCTTCTCTACCCTTGGGATTCTCCAGCAAGAATATGTATACCTACAGCTGATTCATGTAGATGTTTGGCAGAAACCAACACAATATTTTAAAGCAATTATCCTTCAAATAAAAATGGCAAAACCAATACAATATTGTAAAGTAATTAGCCCCAATTAAAATAAATAAATTTATATTAAAAATTTTGAAAACTAAAAGTAAATAATTTTTTTAAAAAAAGAACACTGCAGTAGATTGCCATTTCATCCTCCAGGGAATGTTCCTGACCCAGGGATTGAACTCATATCTCTTATGTCTCCTGCATTGGCAAGCCTGTTCTTAAGCACTAGTGCTACCTGAGAAACCCAAAAAAGATGGTGTGTGTGTGTGTATGTGGCTTTTTTTTTTTTTTTTTTAGTCAATTATGTTCAACTCTTTGCAACTCTAAGGACTGTAGTCTGCCAAGCTGTCCATAGAAGAATTCTTTAGGCAAGAATACTGGAGTATGTAGCCATTCCCTTCCCCAGGAAATCTTCCTAACCCAGGGATTAAAGCCAGGTCTCCTGCATTGTAGGTAGATTCTTTTACCATCTGAGCCACAAGAGAAACCTTAATTCTATCACATCAACCATACTACTAGTCCAGTCCTGACCCTGCATCTTAATTCTGATAAGAAGGCTTCAGCTTTGTTCCATTGAATTTTACGTGCCCATTTAAATTCTTCAATCCCTTCAGCACTATAGTCTTACCTTTATCCTGCTGCTGCTGCTGCTGCTAAGTCGCTTCAGTCATGTCCGACTCTGTGCAACCCCATAGACAGCAGCCCACCAGGCTCCCCCGTCCCTGGGATTCTCCAGGCAAGAACACTGGAGTGGGTTGCCATTTCCTTCTGCAATGCATGAAAGTGAGAAGTGAAAGGGAAGTCGCTCAGTCATGTCCGACCCTCAGCCACCCTATGGACTGCAGCCTTCCAGGCTCCTCCATCCAAGGGATTTTCCAGGCAAGAGTACCGGAGTGGGGTGCCATTGTCTTCTCCCCCTTTATCCTGAGCCATCTTCTATTTCTTAATGATAGACTTCCCAGATGACAAATATTTGCCAACTTGTTTAGGCAGACCTGATCCCTCTGACAATTCCATTTTCTCTGCCATCTCTATTATTTCCCATTAGCCCTCACCACAAACCAGCTCCTCATGGACATTCTATGTTATTCCTTGTCTATCTTTCAAAATCTTTGAATGCTTGCCATTGTAAACCTTTTTAGCTACATCTATTTTCCCAGGTCGTGCCTTATCCTGCCAAGTATCCTGTCACCCCACTATGGCTGCTACCCAGACAAGTTTAATACTTTAGCCATTGCCTTTACATAGGTGCTGCGGTTCTTCTTACATGCAAATAAGTCCAGAAAGAATGAAGGGATGGAGCCAAAGCGAAAACAATACCCAGTTGTGCATGTGACTGGTGATAGAAGCAAGATCCGATGCTGTAAAGAGCAATACTGCATAGGAACCTGGAATGTCAGGTCCATGAATCAAGGCAAATTGGAAGTGGTCAAACAAGAGATGACAAGGGTGAACGTCGACATTCTAGGAATCAGCGAACTAAAATGTACTGGAATGGGTGAATTCAACTCAGATGACCATTAAGCAACAGCCACAGGATGATCAAATTCATCATGAATGCTCATGAGAAGCTATTCTGATAGGCAGTTGGGAGGGATTTTGTGACCATATCTTTTAACATTAGTGTTCATAACTACATTATGAAGCAAATATTAACTGCTGCTGTCAGTGAGACAGATACTAGAATTAGATAACTCAGCAAACAGAATCAGAAGCAGAGATAATTATTCTCTTTGTCCTAAAGAAAGATATATACCTTATTTTTCCTTATAGAAATTATATTCAACTATATTTTAACCTCTGTTCAGATTGTGAGCAACTTGAACATAACTTACAGTAATTTGTACTTTTTCTGAGTTGTAGACCATATGATACACATAGACTGAATTGACTGCTGGACCTGGGAATCCTAGCACGGTTTTATTGTGCTCTGATATTCAGTACATGCACACGGAGAAACTCTCATCAAAGATGTAAGGACAAAAATGTTATCCAAAGTTACTCAATTGTAATTTTGCAATTTAGACATTAAATTATTTGTTCTAGGGGTATCTTGGAAAGTAGAAAATTGAGATGTTTTCCTCATACATGACTTTTATCTCATATGTGACTTATGAAAGACAAGAGCCCCAAGATTTGTTGTATTTTATTCTTTTCTTATTTCTGTACAATGATAGTTTTAAAGTTGACTTAATTTTATCCAGGGGTGAAAGCTCACTTTGCTTATTTAATTTATATGCAGAATTCAGTTCAGTTCAGTCACTCGGTCATGTCCAACTCTTTGCGACCCCATGGACTGTAGCACGCCAGGCCTCCCTGTCTATCATCAACTCCCAGAGTTTACTCAAACTCATGTTCATTGAGTCAGTGATGCCATCGAACCATATCCTCTCTTGTCCCCTTCTTCTCCCACCTTCAATCTTTCCCAGCATCAGGATCTTTTCACATGAGTCAGTTCTTTGCATCAGGTGGCCAAAGTATTGGAGTTTCAGCTTCAGCATCAGTCTTTCCAATGAATATTCGGGACTGCATCATGTGAAATGCTGGGCTGGATGAAGCACAAGCTGGAATCAAGATTGCTGGGAGAAATACTGATAACCTCAGACATGCATATGACACCATTCTTATGGCAGAAAACAAAGAGGAACTAAAGAGCCTCTTGATAAAGGAGAGTTAAAGAGAGTGAAATAGCTGACTTAAAACTCAACATTCAAAAAACCAAGATCATGGAAGCCTGTCCCATCACTTCATGGCAAATAGATGGGGAAACAATGGAAACTGACAGATTTTATTTTGGGGAGCTCCAAAATCACTGCAGATGGTGACTTCAGACGTGAAATTATAAGATGCTTGCTCCTTGGAAGAAAAGCTATGACCAACCTAGACAGTATATTAAAAAGCAGAGACATTACTTTGCCAACAAATGTCCATTTAGTCAAAGCTATGGTTTTTCAAGTAGTCATGTATGGATGTGAAAGTTGGACCATAAGAAAGCTGAGCACTGAAGAATTGATGTTTTTGAACTGTGGTGTTGCAGAAGTGTCTTAAGAGTCCCTTGGACTGCAAGGAGATCCAACCAGTCCATCGTGAAGGAAACCAGTCTTGAATATTCATTGGAAGGACTGATGCTGAAGCTGAAGTTCCAATACTTTGGCCACTTGATGGAAAGAACTGACTTATTGGAAAAGACCCTGATGCTGGGAAAGATTTAGGGAAGGAGAAGTAGGGGATGACAGAGGATGACATGGTTCAATGGCATCACCGACTCAATGGACATGAGTTTAGTACACTTGATTGTACCATGATTGAGAAAGCTTTATTGGACAATACTAAATCAGAAGTGGAAAGAACTCCAAGGAATTTTTGATGTCTGAAATATTTGAATGTCACCAAGAAATTGCTAACTCTCAAAAGACTTTAGTAACATCATAGTGAGAAGCAGGAGAGGCTATATAGAATACTAAAGGCTAATTTTTTCTGTAATAAAAATATCCATGCCCTTATAAATTCAATTATGCTAAATTTCTATATAAATGTCATATTCTCTATGAAATCATTTTTTTTCTGCAATGCTGTGAGTCAAAGCATATCTTTTGCTAGAAGTTTTAAACATATAGTCACATTTTTTTCTGACTCATTAGCAGCTTACAGTAGCTTAAAAATATAAGGTGCCTGTCTCACAAAATCACAGTATAACACGTAATGCCCCGTTTACAAAAATATATCCAGATTTTGCTCCACACAAACGTATGTAGCTCAATTTCTAATATTTTCAACTGTTGAATCCCATATACCATTGAATTAAATCATACCTAAAAGTAGTATCTCTAATAATATCTTTTCATTTGATCTTAATCTGAAGAAAGAGAATTAGTATCACACATATAGCTTAAAATGTTAAACATATTGAAGACTAAATTCAGCAATTAAAATAAATGTGAAGCTAGGAATCTAAAATTGTGACATGACTGTACTACAGAAAAATCATTTTTTATTCTTTAATATTATTTCACAATTAATTTTAATTTTGCAAAACAAATATACCTGGCAGTCTCTTGGGCTGAGAATCATAGAGATGAATACCACACAAAAATGTCTTTCTCATATTCTGTTGAGAAAAGCAGACAAGAATGGGATGTTTTGTACAGTTTTATTTGTTCAGTGATGCTGGTAGATCATCTATGAACGTCTGGCTGACTAGATATCTTAACATTTATGTATTTTGTCTAGCCACAATTGTCAACTTATGCTAAGAACTGGTCAGGCCTGATATAAAATATTGGCTATATTCTGCATGTTGTGCAATATATTCTTATAGTCTATTTTACTCATAATTGTACCTCTTATGGGCTTCCCCGGTGGCTCAGATTGTAGAGAATCTGCCTGCAATGTGAGAGACCTGGGTTCAATCCCTGGATCAGGAAGATCCCCTGGAGAAGGGAATGGCTACCCACTCCAGTATTCTTGCCTGGAGAAGTCCATGGACAGAGGAGCTTGTTGGGCTACAGTTAATGGGATTGCAAAGAGTCGGGCATGTTCACTTTCTTAATCTCTTACCGCTATATTGCCTCTCCCATCTTCTTTTTCTCCAATAGTAACCAATAATTTATTATTTATGAGTCTCTTTTTTACTAATATATTCACTAGTTTGTTATATTTTTCAGATTCCACATATAAGTGATATCATATTTATAAACTATCTTTTTCTGTCTGACTTATTTCACTTAGCATCATGCTCTCCAAGTCCATCAATGTTGCTGCAAATGGTAAAATCCTATTCTTTTATATGACTGAGTAGTATTCCATGGTGTGTTTGTGTGTGTATATATATATACACACAACAGATACATGATTTCTAAGAGGGGAATGATAGAATTTTCATGAACCTTGTCCTTTTATACACTAAAGCTTCCAAAACTTTGATTTATATTTCTTTGTTATTCCAATGAGACCTTTTTGTAAGCAAAATAGTTTTAGAGGAGAATCATCTAATATTCTATCATTTCTCTTTGAACTCTAAATTATTATGCATCCTATAAACAGTTCATTTAGTTGCTCTTTGAGGTGGATCAGCCTTACTGAATATCCTTATATAAAATAGATATCTTCCTCCTCAACTTTCTATTGCAACTTGTACAGCTCAAAGCTGAGGTATTTGTATGTACTTGTTAAGATACTTGTTCACTGCTGCTGCTTCTGCTGCTTCTAAGTCGCTTCAGTCGTGTCTGACTCTGTGCAACCCCATAGACAGCATCCCACCAGGCTCCGCCGTCCCTGGGATTCTCCAGGCAAGAACACTGGAGTGGATTGCCATTTCCTTCTCCAATGCCTGAAAATGAAAAGTGAAAGTGAAGTCGTTCAATCGTGCCTGACTCTTAGCGACCCCATGGACTCCAGGCTCCTCTGTCCATGGGATTTTCCAGGCAAGAGTACTAGAGTGGGTTGCTATTGCCTTCTCTGACTTGTTCCCTACACTAGATAATAACATTTCATGGTAAGGAATGATGTCTTAGTAGCTTTGTGGCAATGGCACCCCACTCCAGTACTCTTGCCTGGAAAATCCTACGAATGGAGGAGCCTGGTAGGCTGCAGTCCATGGGGTTGCTAAGAGTCTGACACGACTGAGCGACTTCACTTTCACTTTTCACTTTCATGCATTGGAGAAGGAAATGGCAACCCACTCCAGTGTCCTTGCCTGGAGAATCCCCGGGACAGGGGAGCCTGATGGGCTGCCGTCTCTGGGGTCGCACAGAGTCGGACACGACTGAAGCGACTTAGCAGCAGCAGCAGCAGCTTTGTCCTTTAAATTTGCCCATCCTCGGTCTTAGTTGAATGCATAAATGAATGAATAAACTACTACAAATATCTTATTATTTCTTTATGCTAGATTCCCCTGTCTCTTGTTGTAGTTCTCACAATTACAGTTAACACTTCTACACATTTAGGAATTTGTTAATGTTTATTTCCTACCTTGAATATAGGTCCTTGAGAGCACAGACTTCACTTGTTGGAAGGAATAGCAGAACAATTAACTAATGTTATATGAAAAGTTTCACCTTCCCAGGTGGTGCTAGTGGTAAAGTATCCACCTGCCAATCAGGAGATACAAAATATAGGTTTGATCACAGGTTCAGGAAGACCCTCTGGAGAAGGTCATGGCAACCCACTCCAGATTTCTTGCCTGGAGAATTCCTGGACAGAGGAACCTGGTGGGCTACAGTCCATGGGGTCACAAAGAGTTAGACATGACTGAGTGCTAGCACACACACACACGTGGAAAGTGGAAATAAATAAGACTACAGCAGAAAGACCATGACTAGAACTGTAGATTGGAGACTTGCCTACTCAGTGGTATTTACATTCTTGAAAAGGTATAACTGCACTGAGGAGTGAAAAGATAGACTCAACTGAAGGCTTGGGTGGCAGTTACATTTAAGAAATGGGGAAAGAAAACAGAAGATGAAGGAAAGAAGTAGAAGCAGTGATTAGAGAGATCGGAGGATGGGTAAATGCAAGGCAAGGAAAACATTGTCCAAGGAATAGAGATTTAATGACACCACATACCGTAGACAGGTCAAGTAGCACTGAAGAAAGGTAATTAAATTTGAAGGTTATGGGTGACATTTGAGAAATTAAATTCAATTTAGAAGTGGGAGTTTAACCATATAAAATGAGATTTATGAGGGGATGGATTGTCCAAAGCAGCAGTTTTGGAGTACATATTAAAGGATTTGGGGGGTAAATGGAAATAAAACACTACAGTACTTCACTATTTAGTAAGAAATTATATCAAAGATTCTAAAATTTAAATCAATGGGCTCACCATATCAATCTTGCTGTAGACAGGGATGAAGCTGGCAGTAAGGATATTTACATCATCTCTAATGTCAGAGACATTATGTTTATTTCCCTTACTTTATGGTCCTTCTCAACACAGAGAGAACGCTACCACTAAACTTTATGAATTATTTGTATATTAATGAATTTCATATTATATCTGTATGAGGAATTAATAAACAATCTAATTTTCTGAAAATTTCTACTTAATTATTCATGGGGTCGCAAAGAGTCGGACACGACTGAGCGACTGAACTGAACTGAACAGTCTTTTTGCCCCCTGACCAAAGATTATAGACTTTAATAAGTTACCTCAGAAATGCTTACAAGACAAAAGTTAATACATAATTTCAAATACATCCCATTTTAAAAGTAAACATATACTCAAAAAGCTTTTAATGCTAAAACAAAAATATATTTTATATATTCAATATACATTATTCATTCAATTTGTTTGTTTGTTTGCAAGCTTACTTGGTGCCAGATATATCAGTGAAGAAAAGCAAGTGAAGATCCCTGCCCTCATGCAGCTTACCTTCCAAGGACATCAGACTGTAAACATAACAAATAAGCACTTACATATTATATGAGAAGGTGATTGAAGTTATGGATAAAACAGAGTAGAGCAGAGTAGGAAGTAAGGGGTAGGAAGGCAGAGTGTAGTCTCAAATGAAGCAGTCAGGGTAGGTCTTAATGGAAACTGAACTTGAGCAAAGGTTTAGAGGAAGACTGTAAGGAAGGTAAGTCGAGGGAATTTCTGCAGAAGAGCATCCCTGGGAAAGGAAACAAAGGCTTTGTGATGTATGAAAACTAATAAGGAGCCCAGTGTAGTTAGAAGCAGGGAGCAAGGAGAAACCAAGAAGAGGGGGCAGGAGATCAGAAAGGTAAAGGGGACTGGGTGAGCATGATCTAGGTCTTTGAAGGTCATTTTAAGGACTTTGGTTTTTAATCACAAAGGTGATCAAGTCTCCTTCTCTTTTGCTGGCTCCTGTCAAATCTCTGATAGTTGACTTGTGGATACATTAAATGTTCCCCATATCCATAAACAAATGGATATGTTTATGTATGTTCCAGTCACCTCTGCTTCTAAGAATATAATTCAGGAATCTTCCTATTCACAACATAGTGACTCAGTTTACCCACCATGTTTTGAAGAGCAAGCTATATAAAAATATGACAGTGTCCTAAATATGTAGCTAGAAGTTAATCTATGAAACTTAATCTTTTTAAATTTTAATTTATTTATCTTAATTGGAGGCTAATTGCTTTACAATATTGTAGTGGTTCTTGCCATACATTCACATGAATCAGCCATGGGTGTACATGTGTTCCCCATCCTGAACCCCCTTCCCACCTCCCTCCCCATCCCATCCCTCAGGGTCATCCCAGTGCACCAGCCCTGAGCACCCTGTCTCATGCATCAAACCTGGACTGGTGATCTGTTTCACATATGATAATATACATATTTCAATGCCATTCTCTCAAATCATCCCACCCTCACCTTCTCCCACAGAGTCCAAATGTCTGTTCTTTACATCTGTGTTTCTTTTACTATCTCACATATAGAGTCATCGTTACCATCTTTCTAAATTCCATGCTGCTGATCCTGCTAAGTTGCTTTAGTCATGTCCAACTCTGTGCGAGCCCAGAGATGGCATCCCACCAGGCTCCCCCATCCCTGGGATTCTTCAGGCAAGAACACTGGAGTGGGTTGCCATTTCCTTCTCCAATGTATGAAAGTTGAAAGTGAAAGTAAAGTCACTCAATCGTGTCCGACTCTTAGCGACCCCATGGACTGCAGCCTACCAGGCTCCTCCATCCATGTGATTTTCCAGGCAAGAGTACTAGAGTGGGGAGCTATTGCCTTCTCCACTAAATTCCATATATATGTGTTAATATACTGTATTGGTGTTTTTCTTTCTGACTTCCTTCACTCTGTATAATAGTCTCCAGTTTCATCCACCTCATCAGAACTGATTCAAATGCATTCTTTTTAATAGCTGAGTAATATTCCATTGTGTATATGTACCACAGCTTTCTTATCCATTCATCTACCGATGGACATCTAGGTTTTCTTACATGTCCTGGCTATTGCAAACAGTGCTGTGATGAATATTGGGGTACACGTGTCTCTTTCAATTCTGGTTTCCTCAGTGTGTCTGCCTAGCAGTGGGATTGCTAGGTTGTATGGCAGTTCTATTTCCAATTTTTTAAGGAATCTCCACACTGTTCTCCACAGTGGCTAGCCTAGTTTGCATTGCCACCAACAGTGTAAGAGGGTTCCTTTTTCTCTGCACCCTCTCCAGCATTTATTGTTTGCAGACTTTTTAAGGGCAGCCATTCTGACCAGCGTGAGATGGTATCTCACTGTGGTTTTGATTTGCATTTCTCTGATAATGAATGATGTTGAGCATCTTTTCATGTGTTTGTTAGCCATCTGTATGCCTTCTTTGGAGGCATGTTCGTTTAGTTCTTTGGCCCATTTTTTGATGGGTCATTTATTTTTCTGGACTTGAGCATATGTTTGTATTTTTAATTTTTTTTTTTTCCCCTGTAGTTGACATCTAATATTACCGCATTGTGATCAGAAAAGATGCTTGGAATGATTTCAAGTCTTTTGAATTTACCAAGGCTAGATTTATGGCCCAGGATGTGATTTATTCTGGAGAAGCTTCCTTGTGCACTTGAGAAAAAGGTGAAATTCATTGTTTTAGGGTGAAACACCCCGCGCCCGAGGTCAGGGGCATCTGAGTTCAGGGTGGCAGCTGGGTGGAGCCACCCCGCATCAGAGGCCAGTGGCGGCTGGAGGCAGACACCCTGTGTGGTCTGAGGTCAGGGCAGCGGCCGGGAGGAGCTGCCCCACTTCTGAGGCCAGTGGCGGCCTGGGGGAGACACCCCTCATCCGAGGTCAGGGGCAGTCGGGAGAAGCCACCTCGAGCTTGAGGCCAGGGGCGGTGACCCCGGGGAGCCACCACAAGCCCCAGGCCAGGGGTGGCAGCTGGGAGGGGCCACCTCGTGCCCGGAGCCAGGGGCGATGACCCTGAGCCTGAGCCCGAGGCCAGAGGCGGCAGCTGAGAGGAACCACCCACGCCCGAGGCCAGGGCCAGCAGCCGGGAGGAGCAACCCAAGGATCAGTGGCTGCACAGTTGCAGGAGGGCCTAGAGGATCTATCCCATGTTGAAGGTCAGGAACGGCCCCTCCTCCAAGATAAGGAGCCTCGGCTGTGCTTTGCTGAAGCAGCCGTGAAGAGATACCCCACACCCAAGGTAAGAGAAACCCAAGTAAGATGATAGGTGGTGCAAGAGGGCATCAGAGGGCAGACATACTGAAACCATACTCACAGAAAACTAGTCAATCTAATCACACTAGGACCACAGCCTTGTCTAACTCAATGAAACCAAGCC
>SJYT01066545.1:0-41661 GCA_006410635.1 Cephalophus harveyi
TCCGGGTGGCCGGGTCCCACCCCCACTCTATCTCCCTGCGAGCCCCGGCTTCTGGCAGGGCTGGGCTCGGGGTAATTGGCTTCCCCTCGTGTGTGTGGGAGATCCGGTTTTGACAGAGACAGCTGGTGTCATAAATTGCCTTGTCTCATCTGGTTACCGTGCAAAGGCAGACAGCAGCTCGGGGATGAGGTGCGGGGCAGGCTCGGGCCGGAGGCAGCTGAGAATGGCAGGCGGGGGTGGGGGGGAGCGGCAGCTGGCTCTGTGGGCCTCACGCACGTGGACAGGAGCCTATACAAGTGTGAGGTGTGTGTGTAACGGGTGTGGGCGCAAGGGGGTGCCCAGGGCTGCTGGAGGGCAGCGCCTGTGAGTGGGCACCAATGCAAGAGGGAACACCTGCATTCGGTGGTGTGGGGACAGACATGTGTCAGCACGGGCGAGCGGATGGATCGACATGCTTCTGGGTTGCGTGGAAGGATGCACACCTGTGTGTAAAGCAAAGCTATGGTGAGAATGTCTCATGTAGGTCTAGATGCTTGTGGGTGTGTCAGCAAGACTGTGTGTGCACGCTCAGCATTGCGTGTCGGGTTGTGGATTCACAGTGTGTGCACCTCTGTGTGCGTGAATGCCGCCTCACCCATGATGGAAGCCCGGGTTACACTCCCTGTTCCCTGCTCTGGGCCGGGGACAGGGGACGTCAGCTGGGGTGGGTGTGAGGGGAGCACGTGCCTGAGAAATGCCAGGTGAGGAAACACCATCACGCCAATGCTGTCTCTCTGCCATCACCCACCCCCGGCTCAACCAGTCAAATGCAAAAACCACAGTCAGGACCCAAGCACCAAAGCCCCCAACTCCACCAAACACAGGATGCTGAGTCCTCCCTTGCCATCTCCTATGTCACCCTAAAATCCCTCGCTGCGGGGGCCAGCAGGCAAAAAACGGTGGGGACAGGAAGGGTCTGGATAGGTGCTAGAGACTCAGACATCTGTGCACAGCAGCCTGCCCTGGCCAGGTGGGAGCAAGGTTTGAACGTGTCCATTTTCCTGAAAGCCCATCCCAGAGTCCTTCACTGCCTCCCAGAGCTTCCTCAAACTCATGTCCATTGAGTCAGTGATGGTGTCTAAGCGTCTCATCCTCTGCCGCCCCCTTCTCCTTGTGCCTCCGTTGTGAAACGCTTAGCATGGTAAACCTTCTTTAGCAGATCTTATTGTGGCTGTAACTTTGTTGCGGGAAGGTGGGGAGCCCCTGAGACTTCAAGCAGGGGAGTGGCAGCTCCCCCAGGGTCACAGTGGCCCTCCTGGCTGCGTGTGGAGAGCACAGCCGGGCCAGGAGGGTCTGGACTGGGGAGAGGCCTCTGGAACACGGGGAAGACCGTTTCTCCAGCCCCCTTTTCAGGGCTGTGGCTGATGTGGGATCCCACGAGCTGCTCGGGCAGGGGGTGGCGGGTGGAGGCACGGCTGCCCCGCCTTTGACCCGGGATCCGCGTATCTGCGTGCGGTCCCCTCCAGGCAACACCCTGCCAGCGTCCTGCAGCTCCCGCTCGGCGCCCGGCCCCAAGCCGCCCCCGTGCTGCCGGCCGGTGAGCACACCTCTGCAGACAGCGCGCGTCCAGCAAGGGTCACCATGGAGACAGGGCCAGCGCGGTCAGAGGGGCTGCCAGTGTGGGCAGGGACCTCCCGTGCCAGGCTGCTGGCCGTCCACAGCCGGCAGGCGCCGCGGGTGACCGGCCTGTGTCAGCGTGGCTGGGCCCTGGCAGACGGGCGGACACGACCCGTCAGCCCCCTGCGCCAGCCTGCCCGCCTGCCACCCGGGGGGCAGGGCGCACCAGCGCACACGGCGCATCCTGCCACTGGGATAGCGCACGGCATCGCCGGCAGCCTGACTCGGTGGAGCCTGTCTGTCGGTCTGTCTGCGGCCGCCCCGGTCAGCCCCAGAAGCCTGCTGGAGAGAAACAGCAAGAGCGAGAGCCCCTCTCTGTCCAGCCACTAAGTGACAGTGGATGCTGGGACATTTGCTTCTCTCTCTGAACCTCAGTTTCCTCATCTGTTAAATGGAGGCAGAGACGGCCGTCTCTAAACTCACTTCCTGCTATTTCAGGGAGGTGGTACTCTGGGTGGCAGAATTCTGCGATCTGAGGGGTGAGACTAAAGCCTGTCCAACCCTGCTCACTTCAACAAAGAATCACTGCGTCCCTACTATGCGCCAGAGACCGTGTAGGGTGAAGTCATGAACAAGTCCAAGTCCCTCTTCTCCTGGAGACGTGATGCTTGTGGGAGGAGACAGCTAAGAAACCAAAGTAAGGAAGACGGAAAAAACGCACCAGACTGGGGCAAGTGCCCGACAGACAAGGAAAACTGCTGGATGGAGGAGGCGGCTGCTGCTGTCTGCGCTCGGGCGTGGGCGACCCCATGGGCTGTGCCCCATCAGACTCCTCTGTCCGTGGGATTCTCCAGGCAAGGACACGGGAGAGGGTGGCCATTTCCTCCTGCAGGAGAAGGTGGCGGCCACAGCAGATTAGGCAGCCCGAGGAAACCTGTGTGTGGGCTTAACTTCATATTTAGGCTGTGCTCCCAGCGAGGAGGTGGGTTGGGCTTGCTTGGAGAGAATCAGGCTGCTGTCTGCCAGACCCTTGGGAAGCCCTGCTTGTTCGCGGCTCTGGCTTCTCGTCTACACCCAGCAACACCCCTGTGGGCAGAGCTGTCTGCGTTTTGCAGATGGGGACACGGAGTCACGGAGAGATCGTCGGGTTGCCGACGTGCCCACCATCCAGACTCAGCTCGGGGAATTCAATCCTTTCTCTACTGGGTCTTCACAGCCGACTTCCACTTTCCTGAACACCAGTCTTAATGCCTGTCACAGCTGTGTGGCCTTGCCCTCGCCGCCCCCCCGCCACTGCCCTGGCCTGGTCCCACGGCGTCACAGTTTATTCCCTATCATTTGGCTGTGAACGTTTTCAAACATACAGAAAAGCGCAAATAATTGTAAAGCAAACATTGGGACTCCTACTCCCCAGCACCCACAGTGAACTCACCCACGCTTGCTTTACCGTGCGCCTCTCTCCCTTTACCCACCCATCCACCCGAGCTGCGCCTGGAGCTTCCTGAGGCCGGCTGTGACTGCCCCCCCATTTCACCCCTGCGGCCTGCGTATCATCAGAGTTACACTTATTCCCAATTCTCTTCTGGCAACATTTACATACAGTGAAATGCACAAACCTAGAGTGCTTTACTCAACGGGTTCCTGCAGATGCACCCACCTGTGTAACCCAAACCTCTCTCACGATGCAGGACACCACCATCACTCCAGAAAATCCCTCCATTCCTGCTTAGCCAATCCTTGCCCCCAGAGGCAACCGTTATCTGGATTTTTTCTCACATCATTTTTTGACTGTTCTAGAATGTCATATAGGGCTTCCCTGGCAGTTCAGATGGTAAAGAATCTGCCCGCCATGCAGGAGACCCAGGTTGGATTCCTGGGTTGGAAAGATGTCCTAGAGAAGGGCATGGCAACCCACTCCAGTATTCTTGCCTGGAGAATCCCATGGACTGGGGAGGCTGGTGGGGTCACAAAGAGTCGGACCCGACTGATGACTGACACTTAAGTAGAATGTCATATGAGTGCAATCATACAGTAGGTAGTTTTCAGAGAAGGCTTTTTTCTCCCGGCATCATATTTTTGGAATCCACCCGAGTTGTTCGATGTGCCTACAGGCAATCCTTTTTTATCACTGAGTAGTATTTTATCGGAAGATGAGACTGGTTTGTTCAATTGCTCTTTTGTTAATAGACACCTGGGTAGTTTCTGATTGGGCTCTGCTCTGCATACGGCTGCCAAGAATATGCTGATACGTGGGCTTTTAAACGGGTGAGTGTTTTTATTTCTCTTGCAACTGCTTTGTTTGCCAAGAGTCAGTTCATATCAACAAGTGCTTTCTGAGTGCCTACTACATGTCAGACATTGCGCTAGACACGGAGGCGCGTGATCCCGGCTCAGACCTTGCGCCCTGGAGGCTCCAGGCAGACAAGAATGTCAGGAGTGCCTGCTAGGAAACAAGCACCCTGCAGGTCATCATGTTTTATCCTCACAACAGCTTGGTGGGATGCTCTTTGTGATCCCAGTTTTCAGAGGCGGCAACTGAGGCCAGAATGATGGAGTGACCTGTCCAAGTCAAGCGGCAGAGCCTGGCTGCTGCAGACTCGGGGTGACGCCAAACTGTTCTCTTTCCTTTGTCCTGCAAGATGCTGAAGCAGCAACCTGGGGAGGCTAGGTGATCTCCTCAAGGTCACACCGGCAGCGCAGAGACAGGAACACGAGCTCCTGTTCCCCCTGGGCAGCGCTGTTTCCAATACCACGCTGGCTTCATCTCGGGAGTCTTAACAGATAAGGTCTCAGTGTCTAGTGAACCAGCATTCCCTCCTAGAAATAAGGCTGGGAGAGCTGAGTTATAGAAGAGCCCAGCTTATCTGGGTGCGTCTGTGTCCCAGGGCATGAGCCCGTCAGACTAAACTTGTCCCCTGAGCCTGCGAATCTAGGGCCACAGAGTCACAGGCCCCAGGAAGCAGGCGGAAGCCTGAGTTTGAGCATCTGGCAGACAGGGAAAAGCGGTGGGACCAGTGATGAGATGAGAAGGTCATGGAGGTCCAAAGTCATTTAATTAAAAAGCAAAACCCCCAGTGTATGTCAAGCTAGAGCAGTCTTCAGGGTGAATTTTGCCCCGGACAATGGATTTGTGAGCCCAGCGTTGAGCAAACAGAGAAGGTGATACCAGCTGTTGGAAAGATGACTGTTATGTAGAGGGTTAAAGGCGGGCCACACTCTGACATGCCCTCGTTGAGAGACGGGGGATCTGTACTCTCTTCCTCTGAACCGGGCACATTCTGTGGCTGCTTTGATCAGTGGGATGTCTAAAAGTGCCAAAGTGTGCCAGTTTCCATGTCCAACCCTTAGCAGGGTGGAGGCACCCACTTCCTGTCTTTGCCCATGGTGATAGAGAGACCGCATGAGAGGGGAGAGGGGCCTGCAAGCCCAGCCTTGCCTACACGAGAGTAAAGCTGCCTTGAGCCCTGCAGACTAGACCGACCGCCAAACCCAACACGACCCCAGGAACCCCTGCTGATGCCATTCAAAGCGTCGGAACTGCCCAGCCAAGCCATGCTTGAATCCGAGACCCACGCAGTTGTGTGGTACAATAGCAGAGCCCTTGCTTTAAGGTGCTGCCTTCTGGCGTGATCTGCAGGCAGCAATACCATGGCCGCGTGCTCCTCCTGTCGTCCAGGAGGACGCCGCGCCAGCCTCCACCCGCCAGGGCCACCGCCATCGCGCTGCGAGAGCTTCGGGTGGGAGTCACATCTGGGTGTGCAGGGCAAGAGGTTGTATGAGGTGGGGTCTGGCAGGAAACACGCAAAGAGCGTAAATGAGGAAGCTTCAGAGTTATTTAGAAAGATACGAGCAGAGGGATCCCAGTAAGGCGTGCCTGGCACCTGGGTCAGGGGCCAGCGAGAGCTGCTGGCTATTCAATAGCAGAGGGAAAGGGGCAAAGGAGTGGGGGTCTTACTTGCTCCGCATTAAGAGTCGGACACGACTGAGCGACTTCACTTTCACTTTTCACTTTCATTCACTGGAGAAGGAAATGGCAACCCACTCCAGTGTTCTTGCCTTGAGAATCCCAGGGACGGGGGAGCCTTGTGGGCTGCCGTCTATGGGGTCACAGAATTGGACATGACTGAAGCGACTTAGCAGCAGCAGCAGCAAGAGAATGGTAGATGAGGGAAAAGGCTACCCAACAAGAGTTTAGGTAGAGGGACACAGGAGGAAAGAGCTGGGGGATGAAGACCTTGTCCTCATGTCCACTTGCCAGCCCGCCCCCATCTCCTGCAGGTGCCTCCCATTAACCAGTGGGCAAGAAAGCCCGTCGGTGCTAGCGGCACGGGTTAGCCTCCAGGCACAGCAGATGGAGAAGCTGAGAACGGGTCTGGGGGGTGTGGGCTAAGATGTCCCATGGACCAAGACTCCAGGGAGCTGAACTTGAGTGGCTACCCAGCTTGGCAAGTTTCCAGCAGATCCTGTTCTTTGTCTGGCTCTCCCATAGCCTGCGTAAAGCGAGGGCCCATCCCCCAGCCGCACTGCTGCCCCGTCAGACTATGCAGATGCGTGTGTGGGAACCAGCCTCAGAGAGGCTCCCACTAAACCGTCACGTTTCTCCCCACCGCTGCTTCATGTCCGATCACCAGGACGCCCCTGGCAGGGGAGGCGAGCCGAGCCCATCTCTGCTTCTTCGTCACTGCCAGGCTCCATGAAACAGGGGTGCAGAGGAGCTGAGAGGGGAAGCCGGTCCTTCACCCGTATGCCCTGTGGAGCAGGAGCTCCTGGGAAGCCTGGGGCTTGGAGACCCCGAGGCCCAGCATGGAGCCCTGGGCCATGATTTCTCCGCATAACTGTGCTCCCAGGATGGTCCTCCAGAAAGAGCATGAGAGAGGCGTCCGTGGTCTGCCGTCCACGCGGTGGCGTGGAGCTCTGTTCTGAAAAGCTCTCACACTTGGTTTAATGCTCTGCTGTTGCCATCTTGGAATCTGTAATCATTTGCAAGGGAACAACCCCATATTTTCATTTTGCACCGGGCCAAGCAAATTAGGTAGCCGATCCTCCTTCCAAGCAAGCAGGAGTTGTCTGGGTCTGATTGCTTTGCGGTCTTTAACATTTTTTACGGTTTGTTGATCTATGTTTGCTGGTGCTGGGTCTTCGCTGCGGTGCGGGCTTTCCTCGAGTTGCAGCAAGCGGGGGCTGGACTCTAGGTGCGGTGCGTGGCCTTCTTGCGGCGGCGGCTTCTCTTGGTGCAGAGCACAGGCTCCAGGGTGTCGGCTCAGTCGCTGTGGCCCTCAGGCTTGTTTGTTCTGTGGCAGGTGGGGTCTTCCCGGTCCAGGGATTGAAACTGTGTCTTCTGCACTGGCACGCAGATTCTTTACCACCGAGACGCCAGGGAAGCCCTGATTCATGCGTCTTAATCAGGACTCAGCACACTTTCCCTGGTAGTAAATATTTTAGAATCTGCGGGCTCTACAGCTTCAGCTGTTATAGTGGAGCCCTGCTGTTAGACCGTAAAAGTGGTCAGAAGTAATCTTTAAATGAATTAATGGACATGGCTGTGTTCCAATAAAACTTTATTTGTAAAAACAAGATGGTGGGCTAGATATGGCCTTTGGACTGTAAGTAACCAACTGCTGGTCTGGAATATAAGCCCCTCCTATCCTGTCTGGCTGTCTGCCTCTGGCTCATCCTATTTTTGGCAGCACTTCGTGGCATGCCAACTCTTAGTTCCCTGATCAAACCTGTACCTTCTGCAATAGCACGTGGGGTCTTAGCCACTGGACCACCAGGGAAGCCTCTCTGGCTTACTCTTTTATGATTCAGCTCAAAAGCTTTTCCGAGCTGCTCCTCTTCTGCCCTCCCCCACAGCACACCTGTACATGTTTGTTTATTGAGCCTGAGCTAAAAGGCAAGGTTTGCGCTGAGTGTTGGGGTTATAGTGTGAGGAAGACGGCATGATTACAGCCTTCATGGAGCTTCGTGGTACGTACCCAGGCGGGAGTCCCAGGTTACAACCTACAGAAGGGCAGGGCTGGGACCATTTTGTTCAACACTGTATATCCCCAGTGCAGTGACAAGATATACAGATGCAAGTGAACAGTTCACAAATGCAAGGCCTTATGCTGACAATTCTTTTTTTTTTTTTCCACTTGAGCTCTCCATCATCTTTGAAATGGGCCTGGTAGGTGTTTTAACCCAGAGGTTGGGCGACTTGCCCCAAGACGCACAGCAGCAAACTATATGCAAACTCCCAGGCCAGACCCTTTCAACCACGCCCAGGAGTGAGGACTCAGGCTTGGCTTCCTAACCGACCCGGAAGGACGCACGGGCAGCTGGAGTCCCTCTACGCTGGGTCGGCAGGGGAGGAGTGGCTGGCTTATTTCCTCTGAGGGAGACAAAAGTTCAGTGTTGGTTTCCTATTACAAGGAAACTGTTCAATAAAAATCACCCAGTATATTAAAAAAAAATCTTTACCTGGCTTTGAACGAACGTTTGGTGTTATTACAACAGGAAAAAAAAAATCCCATTTGCTTTTCATTACAGATCTGGTTGTGTTTTGTTATTTTTTTGTCCCCAGAGAGTGAAGATTTCACTGGCAGGGTGATTGCAAGAAGGAAAAAAGAGAACAGTGGGCTTTGGAGTCAGATGATCTTGGGTCCAATCCCGCTGGACCACTGACCCCTGAGAGACGGAGGCCCCCTACTGGCTCCGTGAGCCTCAGACTCTCGTTGACAAAGTGTGGGTGCTGCCGCCACCTCCCAGGGTTGTGGCAAAAATGAAACGATGTTGCTGCCAATAGTTACTACTCCCTGCCGATCACCTTTATGACAGACGTGGCCCCTGCTCTCAGGGAGCGTACATTGTACTAAGAGGGACTGCACACAAATAGAAAGTCAAAAGAGAGAGACAATTTCAAGTGATCATTGCTATGAAGCAAACAAACCAGAGCGTGAGTGGCTGGAGAGGGATCTGGGGATTCAATAAAAGGCCAGAGGAGCCTTCTCTAAAACTCAGATGAAGATGAGCCCAGAGATTTTCATGGTGAGTGAAGTAAGCCAGAGAAAGACAAATGTCGATGTCATACGATATGTTGATATCATTTGATATTGCTTATGTGTGGAATCTAAAATCATGGTACAGATGAACTTATTTGCAAAACAGAAATAAAGTCACAGATGCAGGAAACAAGCTCATGGTTACCAGGGGATGAGAGGCAGGGAGGGAGAAACTGAAAGGCTGGGACCGATGTATACACACTGCTCCATGTAAAATAGATAACTAATCAGCATCTACTGCACAGCATGGGGCTTCCCTGGAGGCTCAGATGGTAAAGAATCCGCTTGCCGATGCAGGAGACGTGAGTCTAATCGCTGGGTCGGGAAGATCCCCTGGAGAAGGGAATGGCAACTCACTCCAGGGCTCTTGCCTGGGAAATCCCATGGACAGAGGAGCCTGGTGGGCTGCAGTCCATGGAGTCACAAAGAGTCAGACACAAAACTGAGTGGCTGAACGATGACAGCGGTAAAGCAGAGGGGGCGCTACGCAGTGCTGTGTCCTGGCCTGTGTGGGAAAGGCCTCTACAAGGGGCGGCTGTGCGTATAAGTGATGCGCTGTGTGGTACACCGGAGACTACCACAGCGTTGCAAATCAGCTACGCTCCAATAACAATGACGAAAACACACACACACACACACACAGCTACACTCCAATAACAATGAAGAAAACACACACACACACACACACACACCCCCAGCTGGTGAAGCACCAGCCTGGAAACGCGCTTTCCAGGAGGAAGGCGTCCGAGCCACTGTAGGGGCCGGAGATGGGGTGAGCCTGCGCTGGGAGAGGGGAAGAGCGAGGCGGCTGATGCGGCAGAAGGGGAGCTAGCAAGGTGGAGAGCTGCGGGCTCAGCTGAGAGACCTCTGCAGGCAGACCACACAAGGGCTTAAAGGCTGGTTGGTGCAAGAAGGCTGAATTGTGTTCTGGCTGCAAAGGAAAGACGTTGCAGCGTCTTAAGCAGGGGAATTCTCTGACTTGATTTACCTGTTTTAAAGATCCCTGTGGCTGCTGATGGAGAAGGGATTGCAGGGCCCACGGGGTCAGGAAGAGCTGGCCGGAGGCTCCCTAGTCTTGGGGGGAAGACAGCAGTTCCCATCAGGACGTGAGGTAGACAGACGCTAGTCCCCCGATCCATTTCCTTTCACATATCCCTGTCATCAGAGGAGTTTTAATGCATGTCTAAAGGCCAGATGAAGACAATTCTAAAGGATTTTCAGACCTTGGGCAGCTCTGAATTAGAATGCGTCTTTTATTCAGTGGCCAAGGCTGTGAAAGGCTGGGGAAGTCCCCTCTCCCCCACCACTTCTGGGCAGCCTAGCAAGAAACTAGGGGATGTGCTTAATCCGCCAGAGATCCAATTTCCTCCAAATCACTCATTTCAAAGCCAGAAAATGCACGACGGGACTGTCACGGTCATCTAGGCAGCGGGTGAACAGCGTCCAGCGGCAATGACGTGGCCGCAGTGATGATAAGAACGTGCCTGAGAGCTTCCCAGGCACCGTGCTAAGGGCCTTGCGTGTGCTTTTGCCCCAAATCCTCCCAACTACCTTGTGAAGCTGGGCTCTTACTAACCCTACGTTATGGATGAGGACTCCGGGGCCATGAGAGGTGAATCGGCTGGCCCAAGGTCACACGGTCAGGGAGTGGCAGAGCCAGGCTTGGAAGCTGGGTGTAACCCCAGCCACTTCTCACTGGGGGCGTCTTAGTGCACCCATCAGCCTTAGCCCTCCAGCTTCTCAAGAAGCCCGCCCCCCTGCAGCAACCCAGTGAGTGATGGGCCAGCCAGGGGCGGCCGTGGTCTTGGAGTTTCCCAGAGCTGATCTCCTTGAAACCTCTCCGCATCCGTGAGCCGTGAGACAGCAATCTTCCCGTAACCCAGAGAGGCTGCGGCCACCCAGCTGAGAAGCAGTACAGGTGGTCTGAGCCAAGAGCTGAGCCTGGTTCCTCCTCCATCCTGCCCCTTCTAGAGACCGGACCAGCCACTGTCATCCCTGGGTGGCCACCCCCATCTCCCACGATGATGGTGCCCGGGGGCACCGTGACTGCCTTTGAGCCTCCAGAAGGTGATCGGTGGAGCAGGAAAGTGGCAGAGGCTTTTTCTGTGTAAGGCGGCCAACTGTCCAGATTTGCTTGGGATGGAGAGGCTCACCAGGATGTAGAACCTCTGGTTTTTGTGCCCCCAGAGTGGCAAGCAAACTACAAGCTGGTCTTCCTTAGTGGAGGCCTTGGATGTGGGACTTACAGAGCTAAAACTGGGAAGGTCCTGGGTAAATGGGGATGAGCTGACCACCCTATCTGTCACCCATGGATCAGACTGAGGTTATAGGGTAACAGATCCCATCTGTGTCAAATTAGCATTTTACACTGTCAGAGAAACTCAGAGATGAAATGCCATGCCTCCAGTGAGTGGTGAGCTCCCTGTCATGAGAAGCATGCAAGCAACTGTTAGACGATGCTTGGTGAAGAGTCCCTGAGAGCCCATCCTCTGTTTCTTACTCTGAGGTGAGGCAGAGGGGCTGTCTCTCCCAGCTCAGCTGGGCTGTTCAGCAATCTTCTCCCCACATTTTACCTCCTCTTGGGCCTGCTGTCCGAGGTGCATTCCATGCCTGCTTGCCTCCGCAGCTCACTGGCCCGCTAAGCGAGGCCTGAAAGGTGCCTGCATGGCCAGGTGAATGTGACAGCGGTCAAGGGTGCAACTTTGGTGGGAGAGTGACGTGCAATTTGCAGAAATGCTACCGGAGCAGCGAAAACACATGTGGCCACGAGTGAGCAGAGACTGACAGCTTCAATGGCACTGCTTCAGGCTGCTTTTTCTCCTGTTGAAATCTCTGATAGACATGATGAGAAGGAGCCTGAGATCCCTCCTCTCCCGGTGGGGACCGCCTGGAGGGCAGGAAGCCCGTTGTCAGCGAGCCTGATCTGTTTCTCGGGTGGCTGACGCTGTCATCTCCACGGTTATGGTCAGAAAGCTGGCCTCTAGTCAACGGTGGGCACCGAGCAGCTGCGGGGGGCCACAGGAAAGAGGGGCTGCGCCTGTGGACTACCTGCCGAGAGCCAGCTGTGTGCTTGCGCGTCTCGATCTGCGTTACGGTCCAAAAGGCACCCTCTGGCACCCAGCTGCCCCAGAGAGAGGTGCAGGAGATGCCAAGCGTTGGCAGAACCCTGGCGGATGTGGGTCACCCAGGGTGGCTCCCCTAGTCCCCTGTCCATTCTTCGTAGAATATCTGGGGCTGGAGAAAAGATGCGAGAGACCAAGCCGGCAGAACAGATGCCTCCTAATTATCTCTCTTGTTTGAACTGAGATCTTCAAAGAGCCACTTCCCTGGGAATCGAGGGTGAGGGGACAGAGAGGGTGCGGAAATCTTTTAATTTTGCTTCCCCGCGGGGCTGGTAATTCAGCCACCAGGAATGCTCCAGGCTCAAAGAGGTGGGAGATGAAGCTGCCAGCAGGCAGCCCCGGTGCAGAGACACTGTCTGGCTCAGCTTAGGAGCGGAGTCCTTGAAGAGGAGATGCTCAAGGGAGGAGCTTCCCTCTGGAAGCAGCGTGGAGGGAGCTCAGAGCGTCAGAAGCACGTTTCTGAAGGGCTGGACAGCCTCTTGGTGTATGTTGAGGGGAGCTGGGCCCCAGAGCGGGGAGAGAACTTGCCAGAGGTCACGCACAGATGAGTTGCTAAGTCCGTGGCGGTCTTTGCCTTCCTGGAAGCCTCTGTCCCTCCTCAAAGCTGCGGTGCAGGGCGGTGAAGGCCCGGGCGCATCGGTGGAGAGAAAGGAAGGCCCCTCCTTGATGCAAGGGTGGTGGAGGGGCGTGTCCTACGACTGGGGATGTTTCAGCACCCACCTTCCTGGAGCTGCCGGTCTGATGGCGGCCAAGTACTCCCTGCATGCGTGCTAAGTCGCTCAGTCATGTCTGACTCTTTGCGACCCCATGGACTGCAGCCCACCAGGCTCCTCTTCCTTGAGAGTCTCCAGGTAAGAATACTGGGGTGGGTTGCCATGCCCTCCTCCAGGGGATCTTTCCGACCCAGGGATCGAACCCGCGTCTCCCGTGGCTCCTGCACGGCAGGCGGATTCTTCACTGATGAGGCACTGGGGAGGCCCAGGGACGCCCGAGTGTGGGGAACTGCCAGTCCAGTGGCGGGAACACAGCCCCAGCCCTAACGGGGCTCCCTGTCTAACGGCGAGACAGCTCCACGTGGAGAGGGGCAGCCTCCGGACTTGGGGAAGCTTCCAGCTGAGAGGGGACCTTCTGCTCAGACCGCTCCTTGGCTGAGATGAGCCCGTAATCCACTCTCCCCCGTAAACTTGCCGACATCCCTCTTGCTCCTTCAGGAAGTCCTCCCTGAGCACGCCGCCCTGTGACACAGGATCGAAGCCATGTGGGTCCTTCTTCAGCCACTAGGGAGGGGCTGACAGTCGCCCCAAAGCCTCAGGCAAATGCCCAAGAGGTCCCGCAGGGCATCCCACCTACCCCGGGCCTGTCACCCCATCAGCAGCGTGCAGTCTCTCTCGCCCCAAATGACATCAGAGCCCCTCAAAGGATGAAGAGCCCCCCAGAGGATGAAGAGCCCCCCAGAGGATGAAGAGCCCCCTGTTCCATCAGGACCCCCCCCCACACACAGTGCTGCTGGCCTCGCTTGCACCTTAAATAGCTACGCCTTTCATGTCCTGACACGTTTGTTTACAGCTCATTTGCTCCTGGACGAAGAGGCTGGGTGGAGGAGCTGGAGACATCAGGAACAATCGACCCACTCAGGAAAAAAACAGAGGAAGGCACGTTTGTGTGTGTTTCAACCTGTGGAATCCACCATCTGCAGGGCCGAGGGGCACTCCTGCCGTGGGGGGCACATGGGTGACAAATGACCGTCTTCCACCCAGAGAAGCCCGAGGCACAGTTGTCCGGCTGCTTCCCTTGTCCCTGCCCTGGAGGCCCCTGAACGGAGGTCAGCTGTAGGTCTGAGGCTCCTGTCCTTCCCTCTGCTTCCAGCCCTGGGAAGAGCTAACTGGCTTTGGTTTCATAAGTTAGCGATAAGGAATTTCCTCCACTCCAAGCCATGTGGGAGCGTGACCACCCTGAGCCAGGCTGGTGCAGAGACCGGCAAGCCCCCGCCCCAGCCTCGGGCCTCCCACCTGAGTGCCAGTGTTCTTCAGGATGGGCCACAGGTGAGCCCCGCCTTTGGGCTCATCTCTGCTTCAGCTTCACTCCCTGGGGGCCCAGGGGTGCCTGATGCCCCATCCACAGCTCCACAGCACTTACGCCACCTGGGAGCCTCCTACGCAACCCAGAAAAGGAAACCTCAATGCTGATGGGTCAGGGAGCCCGCAGGGAGAGAAGCTTTGGGGGGTATTTTAGCATTTTAGGAAGAAATCTGCCCTGCAGGTCAGGAGACCTGGGTCTCAGCGCCGGCTCTCCTACTGAGGCTGGAAGATCCAGGCATTCACTCTGACCTCTGCCAGTTCCATCTCCTCAACCGGAAAATGAGCAGATGAGGCCGAGTGAACAGAAGGGCAGAGCGACGGTGGGCAAGGGACGCTTCCTCCACATTTGGACTCATCAGCTGGAATCCCCGCTTCCTTTCTTCACGTTTACAAGGGGCACGAGGCCTCCTTCTCCAACCCCGCCCTGCATTTGCTCTTTGAGCCCAACCTGTCCCCACAGGGATGGCCATGCGGAGTGGACAGCAGAGGGACTCCAGAAGACCCCCAGAGAGTGGGTTCTGAGCAGGAGGCCAGGACCGGGTAGGCAGGAAACTCACAAAAGGCCAAGGAGCTGGAAAATCCCCTTCCCACCTTCTCCCCTGATCTTCCAGCCTCTGATTCTGGTCCAGCTAGGAGCTCCCTCTGCCTTCCCAACGGCAGCGAAGCCTCACCTCCTGCAGAACGCCCACTCAGGCCCGCGCTCTGGGATCAGGCCTTCCCTGTGTCTCTCCAAATCTGCTGGCCCTCGGTGTTCAGGCATTCATTTTCTGATTCCATGGGCATCCCACCTTACCCACTAAATGACTCACTCCCATTAGGGTGCGAGCAGTGTCCGGGGTGGCCAGCCCAGACAGCCAGCCCCCACACGCACACATGAGCACACACGAGCAAACACGAGCACAGCTGGGAAAACAGAATTGTCTCGCTCATCACTCGCAGACAACATGAGCAGGAGTGATGGTTGCGACCCCTGTGGCCAGTCTGCGCTCATCAGTCACACGGAACCACCACGGCCGTAGGTACCTGACGCGTACACGGCCAAGAAGCTGGGCTCCAACAGCCTGGGAGCAGTTCCTGGTTCCACCACGCATGGACTGTGCGATCTGGAGCAAGCAACCTGGTCTCGCTGACCCTCCGTCTCTTCATCTATAACGTAGGGGTAATAATAGAAGTCACCTCATAGGGAGCTGTGAGGATTAAATGAGGTGCTTTGTGTAAAGTGCGCTTACAACGGAGCTGGACACATTGCGAGCGGCCAACAGACACGGACTCAGTACTGTGCTCGAGAGCCAGCAGAGCCTGCAAGGATCCATTTCCGGGTCATCCTCGCCCGCTCACAGGCTGGCAAGAAGAAGCCCCGCCCCCAGTCACTTCTGGCTTCACCACGGTCACACTAAATCGCTGAAAACGCTTTCTTCAGCGGCCTCTTCCAAGCTCTTCATCTCTGAGGCTCAGAAGAAAAGCCTATTGAAGAAAATGCCCGCGGAAGATCCAGGACCTTGGAAAGAGGTGACTGTCTGGGCCTCTGCCTGCCCTTCTGTCCAGGAGCTCCAGGAAGGAGCAGACGAGACTGGGAACTGCGCGCTTGTGCTTTGAGATCCCTGGCTGTGTGAACCCACTGCCAAGAAGCTGCATGAAGAGCGGAGGCTTCAGGCGGCAGCGCGGCGTGGGGGCAGGCCTTCCCTGCCCGCTGCCTGGTGGGCACAGACATCCGCCTGGAAACGGGTGATGATGCAGCATGTGGAACGGAGACTCAGCGCCCCAAAGCAGGGGCGGACGGGGCAAGGGGATGCTGGGAGACAGCGTGCGCGGGGGCTGGGGACAGGCATGGCGGGGAAGCGTGCCTGAGAGAACGGGCTTGAACTGGCTTTGTGTGCCTGTGAGTCAAAGACGGCCCATAAACCATGACCTCCCAGGAGTGGAAGCTGGCAGGAGGCACCCCGAGGCCACACGGGGTGCGGCTCTGTGCCTGCCGGGGACGCTGGTCCCGCGACCCACATCCAGGACCCTGAGGCCAGACGCGCTCCGGAGCTCAGGCCTCATCCTCCTCCTGAAAAGTTGATGTGCGGCTTGCTCAGTATATTACCTAACCCGCCCAGGGGGCCAAGGAATCACTCCATAATCACCCGCATCAATATTTCTGCAGCGAAATGTCTGGACGGCAGCATTAATGAGATAAATAGAGACCGTGGTCGGCTCCCCTTGGCTCAGCCTGGGTTTTGCCACCAAATCAGTTCAGGTCAGTCCAGTTTGGCCACAACTGGCTCACCAAAACAGCCGTTTAATGTTCAGATCTTTTTGGATTGCTGGGCTTCAGGTAAAGGGTTGTAAGCTTGTGTAAAAATAGAGTAAGAATCCTGACACTGTGCTCAACGGCCGCTGCAAGAGCTTCTATGTAGGGTTGCTCACCGCGTGGTAGGTCAGTGGACAGTTCACCACGGCCCTTAAAAGTGTGCATGCCTTTCTATTTGGAGGTGAAGGGAAAGGCAGGTTAAGGGGGCACCTAAGTCAACACAGTTGGTGAGAGGAGATAGGAGCGTATGAGAGGCAAATCGCACTCAGAGAAACTCCTGAAATAAAACGCCCAGGAACGGAGAGGTTTCATTTAAATCAAATGGCCCATCAGATGAATTTTCCCCACTCATCTGTATGTTTCTGTCGTAGATGTAATGGGGCATGATGGAGCCTCAAGGCCTCTGACTCTTTGCTCAGGGCCTGCCATGGTGTCCTGCAAAGGGCTGCCAGCCTCCTGATCCCTGCTCTGGTCTCCCTCTACCCACACTCTCCCCATTTCACAGCTGGAGAAACTGAGGCTCAGGGCCCAGTGATGTGCCTGAGGGCTCAGATTCCCGTTCGCAGTTGTAGTGTGACAAGAATCATGGGGTGATTCTGAGAGTTCCCTGGTGGCCTAGTGGTCAGAAACCTGGGCTTCCGCTGCTGGGGCCTGGCTTCAATCCCAGCCTGGGGAACTGAGATCTAGCAAGCCGCGTGGCGAGGCCAAAGTAAAAAGTCTTGGGATTCAAGAGCACCCTATTCAGTGTTGTTATTAATGGCACTAAGCATTAGCTGGGCACTTGCTGTATGCCAGGCCTCGTTCTGTATGGCTTGTGTGTATTATATCATTTAATTTAAGGGGTGGGGGCTTGGGCTGGAGCAAGCTTGCAAAAGGTGGTTCATAGATGCTGGGCTTCTTGCTGGTGGGTTTCAACAGGAAGCTTGTAAAGTGGAAGAGGCATCAAAAATTCGAGACCCACTGGGAGACAACAGGAGATAAGAAAGAAAGGACAATCCCCTTATTCAGAGGGAGGGAGGGGAATGCAGGTTGCTGGGAATTTAAGATAACGAGCAAGGAAAACAATTACTTTATTTAAATGAATTGAAAAATATCTGGCTTCACTCTGTAAGAGGAAGCAGTTAAGGGGTTTTATTTTATTTTGGCCCTAATAATATTACAATCTCCAGGCTGGTTATTATCTGTCACTTCCCGGGGAAGATTGAAAAGAAAATAGTTTTATCCCAGGCAATTGTAAACCGTTCCATTTGATGAGTTGTTGTTCCCACTTAGAAATTACATGCACCAGTATCAGGCGACCTGGCCCGGCTGGGTGGCTTTATTTAACTGGTTACAGAGAAGAGGGAAGAAGAGAACATTCTCCAGTCTTTTCACTGGGACTTCCCCAAATGCAATTTGTGTGAGTCCTGGGGGGACGGGCAGGCAGAGAAAGACAGATTCCCAGGCTGCTCGGGGCCCTTGGTGGGTTTGGAATCTGCATTTTTTACAAACTCCGTGGGGTTTTCTGGCTGCCTCTTTTGAGAAGCCTGCTCTGCATTCTCCCGAAGCCTGCTGGGCTGGGGACGTGCATAGTTCTGGGATGAAAGTGTTGTGAAAGTGTTAGTCGCTCAGTCGTGTCCGACTCTTTGGGACTGTAGCCCGCCAGGCTCCTCTGTCCATGGGATTCTCCAGGCAAGAATACTGAAGTGGGTAACCATTCCCTTCTCCAGGGGATCTTCCTGACCCCGGGATCGAACCTGGGTCTCCTACACTGCAGGCAGATTCTCTACCCCTGAGTCACCAGGGGTTCTGATATACTCCTACCAAATAAAGACTGGGCAGGAAAGGACCTCAGAGATAAACTGATAAGCTCACAGCATGGTAGGAACCAGACCTCAGAGGTCCTTCAGCTGCTAAGAGGCAGAGTAGGGCCCAGAACCGAGATGCTCAGTCCACAACTGGCTCCCTTACCCCACGACGCCGAGCAGAGATGTCAGGGGGAGTGGATACCCCCATCTCTTCCTTCTCACCTCACCGTGCTCACGGTGAAGGCAGACGAACGCTGAGACAGCAAAGCTCTCCTGGGCGTTAAAGGCCACCCCTAAGGCAGGCCCTGAGCCCCGCCCACAGAAGGTGTCAGAGCCCCAGCCTCATCCTCAGCTGGAGGAGCCCCAGCGCGACGCGGCGGCCCCGTCCTGCCTGCCCCCTACTCCCTCCCGGGGCCCCGCTCCTGGCCACCAGTCTCCACTGGATCCTTCGCTCTCCGCTGCCTCCCCCACCCCCAATTCGAAGGTCTGGAGTCCACGCTAGAGCCGACAACAGCGTCGGATCAGAGCTTTCCCACACATCTACCCTCCCCAGGTGGACGGTGGATGGCGTCACTGACTCGAGGGACACGAGCTTGAGCACGCTCTGGGGGCTGGTGATGGACAGGGAAGCCTGGCATGCTGCAGACCTTGGGGTCGCAAAGAGCCAGACACGACTGAGCGACTGAACTGAGCTGAGGTGCCATGAACTTTACCAGACACTCCCACATCTGGCTGTGCCTCTCGGGTGCCGGGGTCACCTCTGGAAGCTGGGGCCTTTAGTAATGTCCAGGAAGGCAGCTGTCCTGGGGGCCTGGGACAGACCAACGGAGGCCGCTAACTGACTTCCTGTGCAAGTGGTCCTTGGGTTTCACAGGAGGGCCTGACAGGATGATCCACACCTTGTATAAACAGAACCTGCAGCCTGGGGGCCGCCTGAGCTCAAGGAAGGGTGCATTCACTTGTGAGTGAGCCCAGACTGCAGGGGTGGGGTGGGGACTCCTGGCCCAGGGCTCCTCAGAAGACCCCCGGGGGAAAGGCTCACGGTGGGGAGGGGAGGCTTCCGTGTCCTGGCACCCATCCTGGCACTGGGCTCAGGGAAGCGGCTGGAGAGGAAGGAGACGCTTCCCTCTTGACCCTTCTTTCACCTCCTTTTCTGCATAGCTGTGTGGTCTGTGCCATGCACCCCAGGCTGTGACGTGTGGACTGACACACACCAGGCCCTCAGCAAAATGTGTGCTGGTCTGTAGGATGAGGGCTTCTGCCACACAGCGGGTGGCGCGTGTTTGTGGCCTGGAATGGAGCTCAGTGCGCTGGGCACCACAGCGACTGGAATCAGGGTGTCACTCCCAGCGCCCTCCGTGACTTGACATGTGATCTCGCCGACCTTCAGCCGTCTCGACTGTCACTTGGGGAAGACGCCTGTTCTGGCTACAGTCTTTCATGGGAAAATAACTAGATGACAGATGGAGCTATGCTTCGTATACACAAAGTGTAACGCATTGTCATTACAAGCAGCTCTCCCATGCCCTCCCTTAGGCCTAACCTTCATCCTGCCTGTTGTGGTTTGGTAAAGACCTGCGTACTCCAGGAAACTTTAGCCGGCACACCCAAAACTGAGATGACACCACTGGTCAAAAGAAATATAGAGATAAAACATAAAGCATGTCTTCTGTAAAAAATAACTTCCTCCACTTCCAACGGCTGTTCAGAGCAAAGAGTATAATTTGCTTGACTGCCCTGGCCCATCAGCTTATCACTGAGGGCCTAGCAACTCCAAGAGGCGAGGATTATGCAAATAGAAATCAGCTTTCAAGAAAGTGGGCTAATCCAAAATTATCAAAAGGGCCCAATAGGAGAGAAAAGGGAAAGCAACTGAGATGCGTGAGCCACAGAGACAGTGAGCTGGTTCCTGGTGCGTTATATGGAGTAAGGAGGGCTTGCTGGCACCTGAGCCAGGGTTGTCAGAAAGGTGACCTGGTCTGCATTTCCCTAATACTCAGAGAGGCAAGGAGAGGTGATTAGGCCCGTGGACAGAGAAACTCTTTATTAAATTATTTGCTGCTGGAATGTCCCCTTCTCATTCTCAGAAATGTGGCCTAACGCCAAGAGGTAGGTTTGGTATCAGAAGACTTGAAGCTTTCCCTCTGAGCTTTCCACATAAAGGCAAATTCAAATCCCCCAGGCAGCACATACTGTGGATTTACAAGGCCAGACTGGGGCCTTTCCCTCCCCTTTGGGGAATATCCAAGAGCATAGGCCACCTCCAAGATGGTGTCTGATCAAGGAAACCCCTCAACGAAACATGGGAGCCGGGAGCACCATGGACAGCTCCCACAATGGGCCTGGGAACCAGGCTGCAGTGGTGGCCGGGGACGGTGACTTAGGGATCCAGCCTTAGGCTTTCTTTTGGGAAACTGGAAACCTATTGCCCTCTGAGCCCCTGGGGCTCCGGCAGTGAAGGCAGACAATTAAAAGGCAATTCAGGTGCACTTTGATAAATGCTATGCTTTAGAGGCGTGGATGGGAGCACCGCAACTCAGAGCAGAGGCGTCTGATTCAGATTTAGGAGCAGAGAAAAGATTTCCAAGCTGATGAGTCAGAATGACCCTAGTGAGAGAGGACAGTGAATCTTGTTGGGGAAGAGAAACCAGCATAGGCAATGGGCCCCAGGGAAGTGAGGGTGTGGCTTATTGGGATGAGCTGGAAGGCTTCTTTGTGTGGCCTGAGTGTCAAGTAGGAGCGTCTGGGAGAGGGTCGTTGAAAAATGAGGCGGAGAGGTGGGCAGGGCCCAGATCCTGTAGGGCGTGGAACAGAGTAAAACTCCATTCTGAGGCCAAGAGCTGGTTGCCTCAGGGTTTTATGTAGTGAAACAACTTGATTATAATTGCATCATGAATATTTCCTCTAGCTTCAAGATGGAGGCTGCCTTGGGGCCAGGCAAACCCACACCACTGGGCAGGTCAGGCGGGGAAAGACATCCTGAGTAGGGTGATGATGAAGTGGGCTAACAGGTAGGGGCCTCAGGGTGCAGAGCAGCGGGCACATCTGAGAGAGATTTAAGAAATGGAATTGGCAGGACTTAGACGGAGACTGCTTGGGGATGGGGAGTGAGGAGCAGGGAGGGTTTAAGGATGGCTCTTGACGTCTGAGAAGCTGGGAAGAAGAAAAGGAGTGGAGGGTGGAATCAAGAGGAATTACAGAGGAAGGGAGAGGCAGTGACTAAGCAGAGACAGACAGCATCACAGAAAGGAGGGCGAGGGGTGTAGGGAAGGGGAGGAACACGATAGGACGCTCAGGGTGAGGGATTCAAGTCTTCATTCTGCCCCCTGCGTGTCCTGCCAGAGTGCCAGTGTCTGTCCACAATCACAGACTTGCATCAGGCCTGCACGGGACTGTGAGCAACGGTGATCACTCTGCTTAGATGGATAGGGAAATCCTCAGGAGCCTAGCAGGGTCACCAAGTGGGCGGGCCCTGAGTGAACAGCCAGGGAAGTGAGAGGAGGGTTTGGCTCCTCATTGCTAATGTTCCTGAGGCAGGCTCAGCCCCTTCCTCTAAGCCTCAGTCTCTCACCCTATAATTCAGATGCTGGATCATTTCTCCACCCACTTCTCCACAGCGGAAGGGGCTGGAGGCTGGAAGAATGGGTCTGGGCAGGGCCAGGCCTGTCACTTGTCCTGAGATTAGTATATTTCACTTTGTGGATTCAGAGCATATATCATTTAACAAAGCCTAAAAGGAGATGGGTTGGATAAACTAACTTTTCCATTTTCCAGAAAATTCCAGCCTACAGTACTGAGTGCCCAGCATAAAGAGGACAAGACCACTGGCTCAAAATAAGTGCTGATGAATGTGTGGGTGGATGAATGTGTGGGTGGATGAATGTGTGGGCCAATGGATGGATAGATAAACGGATGGATAGGTAGATGGATGATGGGTGGATAAATGGATGAATAGGTGGATGAATGATGGATAGGTGGATGGATGATGGGTGGATGGATCGATGGATGGATGATGGATAGATGATGAATGGATGGATGGATAGGTGGATGGATGGGTGGATGGATGAGTGGATAGGTGGGTGGATGTATGAATGAGTGGGTGGATGAATGTGTGGGCCAATGGATGGATAGATAAATGGATGGATAGGTGGATGGATGGAGGATGGATAGGTAGATGGATGATGGGTGGATAAATGGATGAATAGGTGGATGAATGATGGATAGGTGGATGGATGATGGGTGGATGGATGGATGGATGGATGATGGATAGATGATGAATGGATGGATGGATAGGTGGATGGATGGGTGGATGGATGAGTGGATAGGTGGGTGGATGTATGAATGAGTGGGTGGATGAATGTGTGGGCCAATGGATGGATAGATAAATGGATGGATAGGTGGATGGATGGGTGGATGGATGATGGATAGATGGGTGGATGGATGGATAGGTGGATGGATGGGTGGATGGATGATGGATAGGTGGATGGATGATGGGTGAATGAATGGATGAATAGGTGGATGGATGGATGGATGGATAGGTGGATGGATGGGTGGATGGATGGTCAGATGGATAGATGAATAGAGATGTGGATGACTACATGGATGGGTGTATATATGTATATATGTACGTATATATGTATGGATGGATGGTGGATGAATAGATGGATGGATGGACTGATAAACACCTGAATGATCACCATGCTCTTATTGGCTTTAGCATAGACAGAGCATCTTTGAAGTTTTCAGAAATGGTACAGAGCCACCAGCCTCGGGCAGTCTATGTCCAGGAGTAGTGTAGACAGCGATCTATTTTGTGGTTGATGAGAAATTCTAAGACAATCAGCTACAACCTGAGAAGGCAACCTGACATTCATTCCTGTGGCAGTAACAGTTTCCAAGAGTGCCTGCTGGAGCAGAAGGGAAGAGGAGAGCTGATAAGAGGGGCCGAGGCCGAGGCCAGGTGGGTTTAAGCAGAGAGTCTAGGTCTGATGAGTGGGGAGATGGATGGAGGAATGAATGGAGATGCCCTTGGGGAGCTGTGAACAGCAAGTAAAGACAGACTGTCTGCTTCACAGCCCTGTTCTCCTAATCCCTCTACTTCGCTTCCTCCACTTTTCAGCCTGGGGCTTAAAAGGCAGAAGCACTAAGATCATCTCCCAGGGTCGGGGGCCTTCTAGAAGCGTGAATTGGGCTGAAACACCTAAGCCTCAGTCTCTATATCTACATAATGGTAACAAAAAAGAAACTGTGTCATAGAACTGGAAAAATTTGTCACTTATAAAATGCTTAGCACAATCCTGGAATATAGAAAGTGCCCTAAAATATTATTTATTCACTCCCGTGAGCCCTGATTTGCTTCTGCAGGGCCCCTTGCCCACAATGCCCTCTACTTTCTGTCCACTTTCCAATAACTTTACTCATCTTTCACAGTCCAGCTTAAAGTCCGCCTCTTTCAGGAAGCCATCTCTGATCAATTTCACTTCATTGCTCTGCAAGCTCCTAAGCGTGGGAAAAAGTCTAGGAGTCCTTCGGCTTCTCCCTGGAGCATTCAAGGTGGGAGGTGTCTAGTTACTGTAGATGGTTGTTGCTATCAAAGGAAGCTGAGAAGGCTGCCCCAGAAACTTCACTGCCTGCACCTCCTCCCCGTGTCTCTTCTTCCAGATAAAATGCTAGTAAGAAAGTCATGTTGAACTGGCCTGTCCCCTTAATTGGTGATTTGGCAAAGGACAGATTCCCTGCTAAGCATTAAAAGGCTTTAAAATTCTCTTTATTGAACTACCTCTGAGTGCCTGTGCTGAATTCTAGGTACTGGCAGGATTCAGCCTGGAGTTTCCCTAGGCAGGACCACAGGGAGATGAAGGACCCCCCTGTACCTTCTAAGAGGTGGATGGGATGTAGCCAGAAGCCTGGGGTCTGGCCCAGTCCTCAAGGGTGTGAGTGTCCTCTCTCCCTTCCCCTCTAGATTTGACCCGAGGCAAACAACAGAAGCCTATTTAAGGACATTTGGCTGCCAGGAAATAGAGTAACCCCTCAGGGGACTCGGGTTTCCTGTGGCCCCTTTGATCTCTCAGCACGGTGGACCTTACATGGTGGACGAGCTGCTTCTTGGGGAAGGGAGAAGTATTCCTTATCAAGGAGGGAAGTGACGCCCTGAACGTGTCCTGATCCTGGAAAAGTCTCTGACAAGATAATGCGGAGGCAGCACACAGGGTCAAGGGCACGGGAAGGTTAAGTAGGGCAGGCGTGGCAAACCTTCCCAGCAACTCTTCCCATTGACTGAGCACCTCCTAGATGCGGGGCTCTAGACTTAGGACTCCTTACTACACTGTGCCACTGAGACCTGATAACAACCCCAAAAGGCTGGTGGCGTGAGCCCCTTTTACGAAGAAAGAAGTCTAAAGTTCAGAGAGGTTAAGTATTAATAACTAACTCAAGGTATAGCGGCAAAGTGGCAGCGGAGGGATTAGCACCCATGGTCTTTTTCACAACCCACCCACTGCCGCTCAGGAGCTTGGAGGCAGAAAAGAGAGAGACAGCAGGCTTGGGGCAGCAAGGCCCAGCCCGCCCTCCTCCCTGCCTCCACTTCCACTTAGATCTCACCAGATGTGGCCCAGCAGGACCTCTGCCCAGGCACTTCCCCAGCAGCTTGTCCTCTAGGACTTGCTGGGGAAGGAGAAATCAGAAGTCGCTTGATAGCGTGGAGAGGCCTGTGGGGTCCTAGAGGCTACCTCGACAGCTGGGGCAAGTCCATGGCCTCCTCTGGGCCACTCCCTCCACCTGATAAACGCAGTGCAGTCCTGCACATCTCTAAAAGCCATTCCAGGGCTAAGCTCCAGGGTCTTATGACCATATCTTTTCAAAGCATTGGTTGGGCAGTATCTCAGCCTACTGACCTTAGGGAATCAGAGAAAAAGCCCCTTGGGGACTTTGACTCCATCTTGTGAAGGAAAATTTAAATGTTTTCATTGCAAGGGATTATAATGATCGGTCCCATCACTTCATGGCAAATAGATGGGGAAACAATGGAAACGGTGAGAGAGTTTATTTTTGGGGGGACTCCAAATCACTGTAGATGGTGACTGCAGCCATGAAATCAAGATGCTTGCTCCTTGGAAGAAAAGCTAGACAACATATTAAAAAGCAGAGACATTACTTTGCCGACAAAGGTCCGTCTAGTCAAAGCTACAGTTTTTCCAGTAGTCATGTATGGATGTGAGAGTTGGACCATGAAGAAGGCTGAAGGTTGAAGAATTGATGTTTTTGAGCTGTGGTGTTGGAGAAGACTCTTGAGAGTTCCTTGGACTGCAAGGAGATCCAACCAGTCAATTGTAAAGAAATCAGTCCTAAATAATCATTGGAAGAATTGATGCTGAAGCTGAAATTCCCATACTTTGGCTACCTGATGCAAAGAACCAACTCACTAGAAAAGACCCTGATGCTGGGAAAGATCAAAGGCAGGAGGAGAGGGGGTGACAGAGGACGAGTTGGTTGGATGGTATCACTGACTTGATGGACATGAGTTTGAGCAAGCTGCAAGAGATGGTGAAGGACAGGGAAGCCTGGTGTGCTGCAGTCCATGGGGTTGCAAAGAGTCAGACATGACTGAGCGACTGAACAACAACAAAAATTTAGTAGAGGCCTCCTGGCCCGGCGTGGAAGCAGATGTGTTCCAGTGTTGCATTGTCTGTCCACTTCTCTGCATCCTCGCCACGGCTGTCTATGCCTCAGCTGCCACCAGTCCTCACCTGGAAGCTGCAAGAGCCTCCCAACTCTTCTCTCCACTCTGGTCCTTAGAGGAGACAGTGCTGGGTGATCACCAAATCTCCGTGTTATCCTCTTCCAGGGCATCTGGCCAAACCACGTTTCCCAGCCTCCCCTGCAGCTGCAGCCATGTGGCAGAGTTCTGGCCAACAGAATGTGAGCAGAAATGCCCTCAACCACTTCACGGACCCTTCAAAAGGGTCCTCTTTTGGAGATAACCGTGCCCAGTGAGAGGGCAGAGCCACAGGGTGGAATAAGCCTGGGCTCCCGAGCTGCCTCATGGAGAGCTGGCCTGGAGACGGGTCACCCAGAAGCAACTTCTTGTGAACAAGAAGCCCACCTTTGCTGCATCAAGCCACTGAGACTTGGGGGCTATTTTGTTAATGCAGCACAACCGAGGCCATCCTGACTCACACACGCCCCTGCAGTCCGCCTTCTCTACAACAGCTGGGGCATCATTTCCAGAACATAAATCTGAATGATCTTTGAACTGCATCACTCCCCACTTAAAACTCTCCACTAAGTCCCATAGTACACAGTGAATAAGAACCGTAAGGCCCTGCGTGACGTCTACCTGTCTCCTCTCCGCTCCCCGCCCCCTCCCACCGTGTTCCAGGCACACATCTGGCTTCTGGACAGTGTCGCCCAGCTCAGCCTTCCGCAGACACTTCTGGCGCCTGCAGGGTTCCTCCTCGGATCGTTGCGTGACCCCTCCCGGTCATACAGAGCCGTGCCACTGCCATTCCCTGAGAGGGACCTTTCTGACCAGCCAACCTAGGAAGCCCCGGGCACCCTCTCTCACATCGCCCTAAATTATCTACCCCACACTTACTGCCATCTGATACTTTCTTGCTAACTAATTAATAAAGGGTCTTTCTCCCCACCCCACTAGAGCACGGAGAGAGTCTGCCTTATTCGCCGCTATCTTCCGCGTCTAGAATAGCTCCTGGCTTACGGTAGACACTTGGTTAGTGCTCCTGGACCAGGAACATTAACTTTTATAGCTCCGCGAGGTGGGATTCAGCACAAGAGGAAACTGAGGCCCAGCGAGGTCAAAACCAGTCAATGACAGTGCTCAGCCTGGCTCTGCCTAACTCCACACACGTCCTCTTTCTCCTCTGTAATTTTTGCCTCTTTTGAAGATATTTTAATTACATAGGGTTTATGATCCAACACAGAGAAGACAGCCACTGTCTTCAATTTCTCTTAACTCAGCCCTCGCCCTAGGGGCTTCCCGGTGGGATGGGGAAGACGCGGTCCTTTTCGTCTGAAAGCACACACAGGCTGAGGCTGAAGACAGAGTCCCCGCACCTGAGCGGATCCCCCGGGGAATTAACAAAGCAGCATTTAGGGGAGTCAGCGGTCAGAGCACCTGCGGATTCACCAGGAGAGGGAGAGAGGGAGGGGATGAGAGAGACCAAAGGACAGAGAGACGGAGACAGGGAGGCGTGAGCAGGGGCCGTCCACACCTCCCTCCCGCGTGAGAGGCGGCGAGCGGGCTGCCCCGTGGGCCCGCGGGCAGGGGAGGCGGACGCTGTCGCGGCTCGCCCTGACGGCAGGAAGCGAGTCTGAGGACCCGCCGAGGGGAGACAGTGGGGTCCCGGGGCTGCGGTGCAGTTTCTGACCACTGCCAACTCCTGCACCCGCGGGTTTCCCTGCTGCGTCAAAGACCCCAAGCTCGCCCCCGCGAGCCGGTGCGGGGAGGGGGCGGCCAGACCTAGGATGAGGGCAAGCCCCAGAGCCTAAGGCTGGAGCTTCTCTGGCCGTTTCTTGTGCTTCATCCAGAGAGGTTCACGGCCCAGGGTGAGGAGAGACGCTGCTGGCACGGAGCCGGGCTCGGGAAGTGAAGGGGCTGAAGGGGCGAGCCATCCTGCCATGCCCGCCAAGCTCAGAGAGGCCACCCAGGGCTGCCTTCGCCCAGAGCTCCGCCTGCCAGGGCGCTTGGCGTCCCCCTCACCTGTTCCACCCGGTGAAACGACGCCGGTGCCCAGGCCTCAGCCCACGCGGATGCCACCTCCTGCCTGAGGGCCGGTCATCCCCCCCACGCAGGGTCTTACTCCCTCCGCTGGGCCTCCAGCAAGCCCCCGGCCCCCAGCCATCCCCTGCGCCCCGGCCCCGCCACCATCGCCCGCACTCAGCTGCCCTCACGGCTCTCCTGGGTCCCTGCGGCAGCCGCCAGCCCAGAGCCCCCAACCCACCCTGCGGGCCCCCCACCTCCACCCAGCCTCCCCTCATTAACCTCACAGCCGCCAGCGACCAGCCAGCAGTCCCCAACCTTTCTCGGTACCGTGGACAGATTTCACGAAAGAGTGTTTCCACTGACCGGGGGTGGGGTGGTGTTGGGGGAAAGGTTTCAAGAGGATGCAAGCACATTACAGTTATCCTGCAGTTCATTTCTAATCCAGTGCTGCCGCTGACCCGACAGGAGGAACCAATCCGTGGCCCGGAGCTTGGAGACCCCTGACGCTGGACGTGCCTGCCGCTCCTCTGCATGAAAAGGGATTCCCCTCTTTGCCCTTGGGGTTAAGTTTAAGCATCTTATCAAGATGAATACCTGATCTAGGCCCCACCCCTCCAGTTGCTTTTTTGCTTCTTCACCCCTTCCCGTCTAGACCCCAGCTAGATGGCCCTCTTTAATTTTCTGGCTTGCCATAATTGCTCCCCTTTCAGGGGGCCTGCACAGGCTTTTGGCCAAGTTTATCTCACTCTGCAACTCTTAGCTCCTACCTTCCTTCTTTGGGAAGCCAGCCCAGACCATTCAAGTCTGGTGTGCACACTACATAACCCCTCCATCACCCAACAAACGGTTCCGATCTGAGCCGGCTGCATGCCCCAGTGGGATGGAGGCTCCTTGGGGGCAGGGAGACCCTGTCTTGTTCAGTGCTGTCCTCTCAGCACCTAGCACAGAGCCTGGAGCCTTGGGTGTCTGCCGGGAGCCAGCGTGAGGAGCTCCGCCCATGGCAAAGGTCATGAGGAAGGAGGCTTCGGGATACGTAAAGGCGGGATGAGCCTCAGGAAACCCCCTGTTCCCGAGCATCTACCCCCCAAACCAGAGTCTGTTTTATGCTCTCACCTATACTTCTGACTTTACGGGGGGCTCTCCTTCTCTCTCAGAGAAGAAGTTAACTTTCAGCTCCAGTTAATAAAAATTCCTGGGCATGACAAGAGTGTTTCAACGTACAAACTCCTCTGAAGGTTCTCTAGCCTGCCTGAGCAGCTTCATCTGGCCACATGTGATTGTTTACAGCCTCCCAACCGTGAGAGGCACGAGATGCTTTAAAACTTTCTAAATACAGACTCTTTTGAGAAGTTAGAAAATTATTAGTATAGTATAGTGGGTTGATTAAAAATTATATTGGTGAAGGGTTTTTCATTTGTTGAGCCAATATTTGCTGCTAAATCTCCATATTCCCTGCCCTTATAATGAATATAACTAGCATAGAGCAAAAATAAGTATTAACCTTTAAGATTAATCATGTTAAACCTTAGGCTAAGTAAATTCCTTTCTTGATTGTAACCTACTACACCCTCACCATATAGGAATGCAACTTTATTTGGAGGGTGGCGCCTGGTTTAAGAAAAAATCATCCCTGGAAAAAATAAGTTTTCTGGTTGACTGACCATTATCAGAAAAGGCCATAAAATGTCAGCAGGCCTCATGGCCAATGGACCTTGCGTAACCTACACCTGTGTCCTAAGGACCATGGTCTAGAGCTTCCCCAGGGGCTTAGCAGTAAAGAATCCCCCAACAAAGCAGGAGATGTGGGTTTGATCCCTGGGTTGGGAAGATCCCCAGCAGAAGGAAATGGCTACCTGCTCCAGGATTCTTGGAAATCCCATGGACAGAGTCTGGCAGGTTACAGTCCATGGAACTGCAAAAGGTTGGACCCGACTTAGCAGCTAAACAACAAGGACCGTGGTGGAAGATACTGGGTCACTTCTCAAGGCTCCATGAGGGAGGCTGGCTGTCCGCTTTGGTAGGTGGCATTTTCCCAGCCCCCTCCCCTCTAATGGTCTAGAAATTCACAACTGTGAGTTGTGCTGGTCTAATGGAAAATCCCGGTGCTGTTTCTCCACAGAAGCATCTATAAATCAGGCTGCACAACTTTGACAGTGCCACAGAGGTGGCCTCCAACCGTCTGCCCAGAGCGCCCCACATTGTGCAAAATTTAGAGACATACAGAGGGGTTAATTCTGACCGCTTGAAATGAATCGCAGTGTCTCCCTTCAAAGTCCAGTCAGCCAGCACAGGCCACCTCCCACTGTGTGCACAGCCCCGGGTGGGGAGCATGGGAGGAACAGAGGTGGGGGTCAAGGGGCCCAGACCCAGCTGTGGGACATCGGCAATCCCAACCACCTGGCGGCCTCTTTGGCGTGTTCTGCGGGCACCTCTCCCCAGGGCTAGGAAAGCATCCTCCATGCCCTGTAGACACCTCCATGCCTGGCTTTTCCATTTGAGTGCTCACTCCTTTTTGCTCATGCGCTATTGGGCAGACTGTGAATGCATGGGAGGAGAGGCTTGGGAAAGCAGCTGATGTTTCAGAGTACTCACTAAATGAGAGTGTAGACACTGAAGCCAAACCTCCAGGGTTAGAATCCCACCTCTTTAATTTACTAGCTGTATGATCTTGAGCAAGCTGTTCCCCCTCTGTGCCTCAGTCTCCTCATCTGTAAAATGGGGCCAAGGAGAGTACTTTCCCGTAAGGTTGCTATGAGGATTAAATGAGCTAACATACGTAAAGCACTTGGACAGTGTCTAGTCTCAAACCAGTGCTCAGTAAATGTTCGCTTCTATTATATTGTGATTGATATTATTTGCCAGGTAAATATGGTAAGCTGGAATCAAGATTGTCAGGAGAAATATCAATAACCTCTGATATGCAGGTGACCTCACCCTTATGGCAGAAAGTGAAGAACTAAAGAGCCTCTTGATGAAAGTGAAAGGGAGTGAAAAAGTTGGCTTAAAGCTCAACATTCAGAAAACTAAGGTCACAGCATCCGGTCCCATCACTTCATGGCAAATAGATGGGGAAACAGTGGAAACAGTGGCAGACTTTATTTTGGGGGGCTCAAAAATCACTCCAGATGGTGATTGCAGCCATGAAATTAAAAGATGCTTACTCCTTGGAAGGAAAGTTATGACCAACCTAGATAGCATATTAAAAAGCAGAGACGTTACTTTGCCAACAAAGGTCTGTCTAGTCAAGGCTATGGTTTTTCCAGTAGTCATGTTTGGATGTGAGAGTTGGACTATAAAGAAAGCTGAACCCTGAAGAATTAATGCTTTTGAACTGTGGTATTAGAGAAGACTCTTGAGAGTCCCTTGGATTGCAAGGAGATCCAACCAGTCCATCCTAAAGGAGATCAGTCCTGAATATTCATTGGAAGGACTGATGTAGGGCTCCAAAATCACTGCAGATGGTGACTGCAGCCATGAAATTAAAAGACGCTTACTCCTTGGAAGAAAAGTTATGACCAACCTAGATAGCATATTGAAAAGCAGAGACATTACTTTGCCAACAAAGGTCCGTCTAGTCAAGGCTATGGTTTTTCCAGTGGTCATGTATGGATGTGAGAGTTGGACTGTGAAGAATGCTGAGTGCCGAAGAATTGCTGCTTTTGAACTGTGATGTTGGAGAAGACTCTTGAGAGTCCCTTGGACTGCAAGGAGATCCAACCAGTCCATTCTAAAGGAGATCAGTCCTGGATGTTCTTTGAAAGGACTGACACTAAAGCTGAAACTCCAATACTTTGGCCACCTCATGCGAAGAGTTGACTCATTGCAAAAGACTCTGATGCTGGGAGGGACTGGGGGCAGGAAGAGAAGGGGACAACAGAGGATGAGATGGCTGGATGGCATCACCGACTTGATGCACATGAGTTTAGGTGAACTCCAGGCATTGGTAATGGACAGGGAGGCCTGGCGTGCTGCAATTCATGGGGTCGCAAAGAGTCAGACACGACTGAGTGACTGAATTGAACCCCATTTTGTCTAGCTTTCTCTCCATTTCAAGATTTAGCATGTACACTGGTGGTGAACACAGACCAGGTGACAATCTATTAGAGTGATCCTGTCTGAAGTAGTTTTCATTGACTCTTACTGCTGCCAGATCATCCTGGGGCCTTTAGAGGTGAAGGAATGGATCCTCATCAAACTCTTTTATTAATGAACAATAATTTATACCTGTTTTATTCCAGAAGAAGGGATTTAAAGTAGCTTATATAAATATGTGCAATATGATCAATTAAAATAAGTACAGAGAATAATAGCACAAAAGAAAACTGAGGGAGAGATAATGGTAAAACTAGGAGAAAGCAGTGGCACCCCACTCCAGTACTCTTGCCTGGAAAATCCCATGGACAGAGGAGCCTGGTAGGCTGCAGTCCATGGGGTTGCTAAGAGTCGGACACGACTGAGCATCTTCACTTTCACTTTTCACTTTCTTGCATTGGAGAAGGAAATGGCATCCCACTCCAGTGTTCTTGCCTGGAGAATCCCAGGGACGAGGGAGCCTGGTGGGCTGCCGTCTATGGGGTCGCACAGAGTAGGACATGACTGAAGAGACTTAGCAGCAGCAGCAGCAGCAGCAGTATTGTATGCAAAATGCATGGCATAAGGTACTTTTGGTTTGCTAGGGATAGGTCACAAGTATGGTTCTAAGCTTTTCTAGTGACCAAGGAAAATTGCAATCAGTCAGCAGCAAGTGGAGTAAGTGTTATGGCTGAACTGGATCTGGAACCTGAGTAGACCAGCTTATGGACTTGGATGCCACTTTCCCAGATCTCTCCACGAACCTCTAAGAGTAACAATCCTTTAGAACACTTAAATAAGTGTCTTTTTATCCTCCATTTTTCATAGGACCCATTGCTGTTCAGTTGACTAGTTGTGTCTGACTCTTTGTGACCCCATGGATGCCAGGTTTCCCTGTCCTTCACCATCTCCTGGAGCTTGCTCAAACTCATGTATTGAATCAGTGATGCCCTCCAACCATCTCATCCTCTGTCATCCCCTTCTCCTCCTGCCTTCAATCTTTCCCAGTATCAGAGTCTTTTCCAATGAGTCGACTCTTTGCATCAGATGGCCAAAGTATTGGAGCTTCAGCTTCAACATCAGTCCTTCCAGTGAATCTCCAGGCCTAATTTCCTTTACGATTGACTGGTTGGATCTCCTTGCAGTCCAAGGGTCTCTCAAGAGTCTTCCCCAACACCACAGTTCAAAAGCATCAATTCTTCAGGACTCAGCTTTCTTTATGGTCCAACTCTCACATCCATACATGACTCCTGGAAAAACCATAGCTTTGACTGTACAGACCTTTGTTGGCAAAGTAACGTCTCTGCAATATGCTCTCTAGGTTGGTCATAGCTTTTCTTCCAAGGAGCAAATGTCTTTTAATTTCATGGCTGCGGTCACTATCTGCAGTGATTTTGGTGCCCAAGAAAATAACTGTTTCCAGTTATTAATGGAAATACTGTTTCCATTGTTTCCCCATCTATTTGCCATGAAGTGATGGAACAGGATGTCATGATCTTAGTTTTTTGAATGAACCCCCATGAAAGAGAACTTTGAACACTGTCCTTGGTTAGGGTCCAATATATGCAGATACACTTAACGGACAAGGAACACCCAAAGTAAACTGAATTATACAGAGAGAAAGTGAGCACCTTAGAGAAAATACTACAAGTGGAATAGGGCAGAGAGAGTCCAGTCTCAGCAGAGTTCTGGGAGTCAGAAAGGCTTGGAGAGTGGTTCTGAGTACTGCCTTCTGATGGAAGATGACCCTTCACCCTGACCCTCACCAGATTTCCTAGTGTCTTAGAATCCTGGGTAAGAAGGGCCTATTGTGAAAATGAAAGAGCTATATTACTAGTGGCCCAACCAACTTTCCTGTGGGATTTGCCTCCAAAAATATTACATGAGAATTAAAATCAGACTTCTTCAGATTTTGAAGTTTGACTAGTGTGTATACTATATATTGCTAAACACTTCTGCAGCTTTGGGGACAGCTCACTGTAAACTGAAAATTTTTTTTTAAAGAAAATCATATGAATATCTATGTCACATAAGGTAAATAAAGACTACATTATGCCTCATGTTAGTTTAGGTCAAAGGAAATTTGGAAAAGAAAGAAAAAATATAAAAATCACCTATAATTTCAGCAGCCATAGATAACCATTTTCTGTTTTCTTTCTGAATGCACATGAGTGCTCAGTTGCTTCAATCATGTCCGACTCCTTGCAACCCTGTGGACTGTAGTCCACCAGGCTCCTCTGTCCATAGGGATTCTCCAGGCAAGAATACTGGAGTGGGTTGCCATGCTCTCCTCCAAGGGATCTTCCCAACCCAGGGATCGAACTTTTATCTCTTATGTCTCCTGCATTGGCAGATGGGTTTTGTTTTTTGTTTTTGTTTTTTACTACTAGCACCACCTAGGAAGTCTTTCTGAATATATATATATATATACTTATTTATATAATATTTAATTATTTTATAAATATATTTACTATATATACATATATAGTAGGTTTCCCCTGCTATCTGAAAGTAGAGTATTCCTATGCAATTACCCTAGGACATATCTTGCTAACAGACACACAAAATAAATCAGATAAAGTACAGATGCTCACAGACACAATTCAGTTATGGCAGCCTGATTCTGAGATGCTGAGTATAGTTCCTAGGGAAAGAGCTTGGTGGTGCTTGGTGTGAGCATTGCCTCTGTCACAGCCCACTGGAGAACTAAGGCTAAACACTATTTTTGCTTCTCACATTTTTGTAAAAATGAAAGTCCTCTTTAGATTTCTTTCAGTTAGCAGAAAAAGATACTCATGTAGGTCTTTTATAAAGTCAAAGTTGCATAAAGTGAACTTTCTTAAAGCACGGAAGAGATAGGAAGACCTATTTTATAAAACTGGTCATGTTTCACTTCCATTTCATCCTTCTTTGTTAAATGATTTTTCATGCCACATTTATATAAATCTCAGTTTTCAAAGTTAATTTAGACCTTAAAATGTAGGCAAGACATTGAGGAAAGAGGAAGAGGTAAGAGGTGGAGTCTGGAGACCAGAAAAGGGAGTGCTGCAGGCAGCAGCAGCAATAGAGGCAGTTGGAGCCACTGTGAGGATCAAGGGTAGGTAGGTCCCAAAGAGACAGAAGCCTCAGTTAACACATACTGACACTGATGAATTTCTTGGCCTGAGTCTGAGCAGTGACCTGTGGGCAGAATGGGATCGCCAGTTAGGGAAGTCAGCAGCTTAGAAGCAGAGACACAAGAAAGCTGCCAGTGGCATAGGAGACATTGGTTGGAGCACTAACAATATTTGGTGGGCTTTGAAGAACACCTGAACCTGGAGACCAGCAGATTTTAGAGCAGGGGACTAGCAGGTAGTGGTCCCGATTGCATGCAGGAAACTGCCTACATTTCTTTCTGGACATGTGGCCAGACTTAGAAAAAGGATGAGGCTAAGGTCCTCCTCCTGGTGAGACCAGGATTGTTAATCTATTAATAACAGACTAAAGCAAACCATTAGCTAGAGTCCCAACCCAGTAGGGCTTTAGATAATGCTGTGTCAGACCCAGTTGTTAAACTTTCAGGGAATTTTGCAAGACAGTTGTTAAACAATCATTATTTAAAAAGTAAATTATATAGACTTACAATAAATATAACATGGTCAAAGGTAATGATTACTCAAGATTCATCACATTCTATTTATGTTGCTACATCTTACTATTATGTATATTCTAAAAGTTGTTAACATGTATCTGTAAGGTGGAGATACTATATAATGAAACACTATTATGCATCACTTTCCAACTCCACTTTCAGTGACATTATATTGGCCAAGGTGGGAGGAATATTTACACCAAGGAAATCAGTGCATGCTATAAATCCAGAGCTTTTTTCCACTAGAAAACTGGTTGTTCAACATTTACCACCTTGCCACTGGGCTTAGGAGTGACAACATGCATGTTAATATCCTTGGGTAATTCCAGAAATGTCTGTGGAGGGAAACTGGGCTTCCTGATTGTATAGGACTTGGGGAATCATGATTTAAGGTCTTAATAAAATCATGATCTTATTTGTACTTACTGACAAGAATTGCCTGGGCTAGACCAGTGCTCAGAGAAACTCACCTGTCACTATACTTAAACCAGAGAGATGTCCCTGTGGATTGTCCTCAAAGAAGGCACTTTAGAATGCAGTGAGCAGTAGCCTCATGATTCCTTTTAGTAAACACAGCTCAGACTCTCATAGGGACATTTTATATGCCTCTTGATATTGGTCAATAGCCAATATGGTGTGAAGCTGAGTAGGTTTAGGTAGCAAAGTATGAAGGTTGTGATAATGACATATAGACTTTTGTTGCCTTGACTAATCCAAGATAGCTTATAAATAAATGAATTGACATTCATCGAACTGTCCTTCCACGAACATGATTCCTTTCAATCAAGTCTTGAATAAGTCTTAAATGGCAGTAAGTTCTAAATTTTACTAGACAAACCTTGAGAGCAGCCATTCTGTAATCAAATATCACCGGCTTTTGCAGTCAGCTTACTTCAAGGATATTGAGAAACCAGGTCAGGACACACTCATCAGCAGGAGGCTACCTCTATCAGTATAGAGCCAAACTTCGGTGTACACACAGGCATGACCAAGAGTTTTGCTTAGGATTTACTTTTGGTTTCATTTCAATACCCATATGAGAGAATAATCAAGCACCAAAGTGATCATTTAAGTCCTAAGGCATGTCCTCAGTCATTTTAGCCCCCCAAATTTGGGCTCCAAAATCACTGCAGATGGTGACTGCAGCCATGAAATTAAAAGACGCTTACTCCTTGGAAGAAAAGTTATGGCCAGCCTAGACAGCATATTGAAAAGCAGAGACATTACTTTGCCAACAAAGGTCCGTCTAGTCAAGGCTATGGTTTTTCCAGTAGTCATGTACGGATGTAAGAGTTGGACTGTGAAGAAAGCTGAGCACTGAAGAATTGCTGCTTTTGAACTGTGGTGTTGGAGAAGACTCTTGAGAGTCCCTTGGACTGCAAGGAGATCCAACCAGTCCATTCTGAAGGAGATCAGCCCCGGGATTTCTTTGGAAGGAATGATGCTAAAGCTGAAACTCCAGTACTTTGGCCACCTCATGGGAATATTTGACTCATTGGAAAAGACTCTGATGCTGGGAGGGATTGGGGGCAGGAGGAGAAGGGGATGACAGAGGATGAGATGGCTGGATGGCTTCACTGACTAGATGGACGTGAGTCTGAGTGAACTCCGGGAGATGGTGATGGACAGGGAGACCTGGCGTGCTGCAATTCATGAGGTCGCAAAGAGTCAGACACGACTGAGCGACTGAACTGAACTGAACTGAACCAAATGCCTCTTCCCCCACCCTTGGTCTCAAACCTTCCCCTTCCTGACTTCTAACTCTCTCTCTCTCTCTGTTGAGTGCTGTCTCTTAAAGTAACTCTCTGGTATATCCTTTGTGATCACAAAGTAAATGCCTATGAATTGAAGGAGTTAACTGGCTGCATAGAACAGTTAACTATAAGACAAGTCGGTTAGGCAACAATCACAAAGGATAGCTATTTAAAATTTGAAGAGTTGATATGTGGCTCTTTTTTCTTTTTCCAATTAGATTACAGGACCAGCTGTCTATTTAGGTCATGACATAGTTTGTTACAATAAAGCCAGGATATCTACATATATAAGATAGTTTCTTTTTCAGGCTCTCCCATCTTGCTCATTCAAGGATATTCAAGAAATAACTCATTGTGCTAGCTGGTAAGGAAAAGTATACCAAGTGGAAAGATTGTTTTAAGTAAAACAGTTTAAATGTTTTGTTTCTAATGATGGGAGCTCACCTCATTTAGTGTATCCAAATCGAGTTAGTCTCTGTTTCAGTTGGCTTTCATAAATAAAACAAAGAGTTATTAAGTTTTTTAATGTAGTTATAAAATGAGTGGCTCTCCCTTAAGACCACATTAAAATTAATGGCATGTATCTTCTAAAAATAAAACCAGATGTGCCTGTGAGCTGTGAAAAATAGTTATTGGAGTGATATCCGACACTAAACAGACCCTTTTATATAGGAAACACTAGTTAAATAGAATATTTTTGAGGGTTGTTTGTTTTGACATTTTTTTTTAAAGTTATTTTTGAGTTATCTTGATTTAAACCAAATCTGCTGCTGCTAAGTCGCTTCAGTCGTGTCCGACTCTGTGCGACCCCATAGACGGCAGCCCACCAGGCTCCTCTGTCCCTGGGATTCTCCAGACAAGAACACTGGAGTGGGTTGCCATTTCCTTCTCCAGTGCATTAAAGTGACACGTGAAAGTGAAGTCGCTCAGTCGTGTCCGACTCTTAGCGACCCCACGGACTGCAGCCTACCAGGCTCCTCCATCCATGGGATTTTCCAGGCAAGAGTACTGGAGTGGGGTGCCATTGCCTTCTCTGTAAACCAAATCTAGTCTACTATTAATACATTCTTAATTCAAATGCCCTCATGTTGTTATTTGAGGACATCTTACAGCAAACAGACCTCCAAATACAAAGTGAATAATGAATTCGTTCAGTATTTATGAAATATTTGGTATGTTTGATACTGCACTGAAGAAGGCATGATCTTCTCAACTTTCAGGTGGTTTAATGGCTGTTTGGGAAAATGACCACAAAATGATTTGGATAGTGGGAAAGGCATTAGCTTGAAGGTGGAAGACCAAAGTAGCTGAATAACCTGAAACAAATCTCTCCGTCTTTCTGAATCTTGGCTTCATTACCTACAAAATTAGCTCCATTAGATATCCAAAGCTACTTCCAGCTCTAACAAATCTTTGATTCTAGGACACAAAACTGAAATCCAAAATGTAACATAATATGGTACAGGCTGTCCCCAACTTAGGAACTGGATCAACTCCAAAAGGTCAATTGTTTGGAACACAGAATATATTTTCCCACAGAGACTGTGATACAAGTGATGGTTAAATCCCAGATCCATCTGCAAAATCAATTTAATCCTTCATGTAACTGTAGAAGAGTATCCATGGTAATATGGAGTCCAACCACCAGTTACGTATAACAAAGTTTATGGGAAAAGCCATTGAGGATTCTAACTTGGCATGGCAGAAAACATCTATCAGTGTTTTCCACTATCTGAAGCAATAGGCATGAAGCAATTCTAGCTCTAATTTATAGGCAGACCTGAGCCCCAAATGTGAAACAAAGGCTAGCGTGGCAGATGGAGAGTGAGGGAGGCTCTGGTACCTCTGATTTCATAAAGCAGTGGGGGGATGCTGAAGATAGTTCATGGCTTCTGGAGATTTGTTACTAGGGAGAAGTTGGCTCCAAACCAAAGGATAAAGAATGTAAGGGTATGAGATAAAAAATAAGGGCATGAACATGTATGCGCTGGGAACTTTTTTTAAAAGATACAATTGTTTTGAGCTCACTCACTTTGTGGTTGAGGAAGTTGAGATCTAAAAAGGCTGCATTGCATTTAGCAAAACTAGGACTTGAATGGAGACTTAGGCTTCTTCGTCTACACTCCTTCCAGCCCCATGCCTCCCTCCCCACTCCCTCCCCTTCCCCCTGATTTTTACTTGAAAGCTACCATGCTGTGCAAGAACATGCTCTTTTCACCTCCCTCTTTCCTGCACAGGAATCCCTAGAAGCCTGCACCCCACCCCATCCTTATCCTCTTTTTCATCCCTGGTCTTCCAGGACAGCCTGCTCAACCGTCAGCACAGCACTTTTCTGTTTTGCCCACGTGTGGTATAACAGTGCCACCAGCTCAAAGAATGACTCTCTAGCTTCTCAAAAGGAGCCTCTCACACTCCAGTGCAGGTTTGAACAAGCCATCCACAGAGCAAGCTGGAGTAATCCCAAACTCTAGTGACACTGGGGTACTTCTAGTAGTGATGTTTCTGTTAGGACAGAACCCAAACTGGCTGGGAGAACCACTGTCCCCATGTCCAGGTGACAGGCATTGCTCCTTTGTCAGAAAAAAAGGCTTCTGGGATGGGGGGTGGGGGGGTGGGGGTGGGTAGTGGGTGGTTCCTACCCTGTGCTAGGAATTTTTACTGACATTGTCACATCTAATCCCACTAAAAATCATGTGAGGTCAGTACGTTTCCCTGTATAGATGTGGGAAGGAAAGTTCAAAGACTTTGGCTTACCTTGAGTCACCATCTCGGTCTGATGTCTAAGACCTGGCTGGAACAACCACACAGTACAACTTAGAGGTCGGGGCTGGTTTGGTAGACCGGTTCTGGGACAGGGTTGTGAGAAGAGGAGGTGAGGAGCGGCTGTAATCTGCTTTGATGGCAGGGATAGTTCACTCACAGCAGGATGTGAGAGGGCAGAAGGTGAGTGGTTTTTCAGTAGTGCAGAGACTTCCAAAAAGAGGGAAGAGAGGTCCATTCACACCAATGGCTGGAGAAGGGTAGGAAATGACCACCTCATCCTCTTGAGAGGGCTCCCAAGCGAGACCAACAGTCCCACATATGCAACCCTGATTTGTCCATATGTTACGCCAAGCCCCCAGGATCAGTCTTGGGAATGTGGTCCAGATCCTGAGCCTTTTAGCACAGGAGAGGGTAGGTGAGACCATAATACAAGTGCAGCTGAGGGGTTGGAGCTGGGCTGTGAAGCGCTGTGGGGTTTACATCAGTGCCTTTCACACAAGGTGCTGTAGGTTTGCTGTCAATCATCTCAGGAGCTTTTTGAAAATACCAGTGTTTGATTTCCCCTCCTCCCCTTGAAAGTGAAAGTGTTAGTCACTCAATCATGTCTAACTCTTTGCTACGTTATGGACTGTAGCCCTCCAGTCTCCTCTGTCCATGGAGATTCTCAGGCAAGAATACTGGAGTGGGTAGCCATTCCCTCCTCCAGGGATCTTCCCAACTCAGGGATCAAACCTGGGTTTCCTGCCTTGTAGGCAGATTCTTTACCACCTGAGTCACCAGGGAAGCCCATTCACTCCCATACTCAAACCAAAAGCAAAAGACCAAAGTCAAATGCCTTAGGGTAATTCAGAACACTTGGAAATACCACCACACAACGGCAAACCAATGATTTCTTATTGATTAAAAAGAGTACAACAAACCAAAGACATCCAAGAGTATTCAATATCCTTATAGGGACAGACTAAAATTCTAATAAATTTCAAATTCAAATTCCTCCCCTTAGGAAGTCCTATCTGTTAATAATTCTCAGCATTGGGAGGAGAGGAGTAGATTTTGGAACAATGCCCTAGGAAGTTCTGATAGGGGCCCATGCATCCATCCTCGATTTTTCACTGGCATAGATTGCAAAAAATAAAACAAAGCATATCAAAGAGGCTGGCTCAGATAGGAGAGCCAGGGGAGGGTTCTTCAGGGGAAGGGATCATTTCTGGTGGAGTTTGCAGAAGTATAAAGAGACTGGAGTGCCTGGGGCAGAGAGTGTACACAGGGAGTGATAGGAAATAGGGTCGAGTGATTAAGGCGAGGAGAGTGAAAAAATTGGCCTAAAGCTCAACATTCAGAAAACGAAGATCATGGCATCTTGTCCCATCACTTCATGGGAAATAGATGGGGAAACAGTGGAAACAGTGTCCGACTTTATTTTTGGAGGCTCCAAAATCACTGCAGATGGTGACTGCAGCCATGAAATTAAAAGATGCTTACTCCTTGGAAGCTGATGTTCAAGCTGGCTTTAGAAAAGGCAGAGGAACCAGAGATCAAATTGCCAACATCCGCTGGATCATGGAAAAAGCAAGAGAGTTCCAGAAAAACATCTACTTCTGCTTTATCAACTATGCCAAAGCCTTTGACTGTGTGGATCACAATAAACTGTGGAAAATTCTGAAAGAGATGGGAATACCAGACCACCTAACCTGCCTCTTGAGAAATCTGTATGCAGGTCAGGAAGCAACAGTTAGGACTGGACATGGAACAACAGACTGGTTCCAAATAGGAAAAGGAGTGCGTCAAGGCTGTATATTGTCACC